>VUQJ01012155.1:69522-81560 GCA_015108635.1 Andinoacara biseriatus
TACCTGTTTAAAGACTTGATAAAGGGCAGACAGGAACCAAAGCATAACGGCTGTGATGTGATGCAGTGTGAGAAAAGATGAAAAGGTGACCACCACCGCCACATGCACCTTCAAATCATCACAGGGGTTAAAAACCAGCTTACAGAAAATAACCACAAAAAAATTCTGAGAAACTTATTTTTGGCATATGACCAAGAACTGTTGACTACAGCTCTACCTTTCTGTAAAGAAAAGCATTATGTAGTGTATATTTTAGGAACATTAAGCAATAGAATATTGCAGTGATATCATGGGGGGGCTGTTGACTATGAGAAACACACATCTAGTACACTTAGAACAACCATAAACTTGATTCAGCGCCACACCAACTCCCTAAATCACAGGCTTTGATCACTATCACAAACTTTTCCCTGACAAAGAACATGTAAGGCCAAAATCAAGTTGCATTTAAATTGGCTTAGTTTGTCTGGCAGCACCGAGAGGTGCTTAGGGTAAGGCTCACTGCCAGCAGAGGAGACAGAAAATCCCGCAGATCAGACATCAAAGCGCTGGAAACTGTACCACAGCACCCAGACGTGAATGAGACAGAATAAGAGCAGCAAAATGGTCTTCACAATAAAAGCTTCTGACTTTCACTCCAGGCGAAGAGATTCACTGGGGGGTGATCAGAGGGTTTAAGCTTTTTGTAGAATCTCGTTACAGCTATGGGCTACTTTATCTGAACTTGGGACATCATGTTTGTGTTTGTTGTTGTTGTTTTTATAAATACGGGCTAGCGTTGTTGGCTCTTGCCTACTGAGTTAACGCACCAGACGAAAGCACCGCAGTCAAGAAAGTGCATTTCTTTTAGGTGCAGGAACGAGACTAGCGCACATCCGCACACGGCTGAAGGTAACACTCGCAACATCCAGTCAGAGGACATGGAGGCTGCGCGACCTGTGACTGCTGCGGAGCTGAACCGGGAATAAATTCGGTTTCCGCCAGATATCGGCTTTTTCTGCATCACTCACTTGTAAATAAATCGGTAACGGTTTCTCAGCAGAAAACAACATATTACAGATCCAGCCAAACTTGATTAAATAGGCCACAATCTAATAAGCCGCTGCGGCACGTAGCCCACAGACAGGTTTGTGGCTTAAGTAGCGGACATCTGAAAGTCGGAGCCCACTAAAGAAGAAAGTAAAAAAATTCAGCCCGGAGGCATAAAAATCCAAACAGCACGCTGTCAAAAACACAACAAAGTTATTCAGAAGGGGTGTACCCGCTTTAAAATATAGCGGAAAGTATTAGAGAGACTTACCTTGAAATACCCAAAGGAGCAAGGTGCACAAGAGCAGCGTGCGTCCAAATGTTATCCCGTCCATGGCCGCTTTTTCAGAACTTTTTCAAGGAAACGTATTCACTGTGTTTTTTGGCTGTAGAGTGTGGAAATGTGGCACAGCAGCAAGTCTTTTCTTCTTTTAACGCTCCAAAGCTTTCTCAACCCTTCTCTCTCTCTCTCTCTCTCTCTCTCTCTCTCTCTCTCTCTGCAAAATGAGTGCAGCGCTCTCTCTCTCTCTCACACACATACACACGGAAATCTGATGCCGGTGGCAGTCTACTTGGTTGATATATATTTGCACAAAAGGTGACCCCCCTCTCCTCCCAAAACAACCCCTCCTCTCTCTCTCTCTCTCTCAGCCTGACTTGCAGTGAAAAGACCTGCTTGACTAATCGTAGGCCCATAGGTCTATGGGGGCCTGCAGGATTTCTTTAAGGGAAGGTAAAAGTGGTTTCATCATGAGGCACACCGACTCCCAACTCAAAAAGAGGAAAGAGGAAATACAGGCAAGCTTCCATTGCAGTTATTATAGATAGTTTGGTGTATTTCTGTCCATTAGCCTAAAAACATTTGAATAATCTAGACATGGACTAAGAGTAAAAGTATGTGTTTCAGAGAAATTAAGAAGATAATGACATGGCTAAATAAATAAATTCCCCTAATAAGTTAGGTTTTAAAACAACTAGGAAATGAGCCTGTCCCCATCCATAATATGTTTTTTTTTTTAATTTCCTGCCCTGGTTAGACCCTTAACATGGACCATCCCCAACATGCATATATTGCAAATAATGGTTTTCATTTTCAAAGGAACTGAAGGTCATTTCTTGGAGATAAGCTGTCTGTCACTGACCGACATACCAATCATTCCTAGACATGAAATCTCTCCAGGATCTGTTTGGGTATTTACAGGGTATGGAGCAGCCTATTTTGGTATTTACTGCTTGCATATACAGTTATCAAGAGGATCTAAATCGCTTATCCACAATACAATAATGCAAGTCTTTGTGCTTGGAGTGGATCTTGTTTGACCAATGAAATTGATTAATGCCAAATCCCTTAAGCTTAGAGCTGGAAAACAAAAACCACTATGGGTTTACTATCTGAAGGCTTAATAAAACACTTGTCCATCTAAGTGCACAACACAAACATCCACCCAATGGTAGTCTCTTTCGAGCGGAGACTTGATGACTATGGAGCAGCACTAAACAATCGGCACTCCCTGCAGGTAATAATAGCCCCTTGCAGAGCAGTTGCACTCAAAGACGCGCATTCCAAACATAGTTGGCTCGAAACAACTGGTTAATATTTTCTCAGTCCTGCTCAAAGTGGAGAGGTGATAGCCTACTTGCAACTTGCTCTACTTTGGCCTATATATCATTTATATAGACTAACACTAGACATGATGTGTTCTGTTGATTGAGTTGGCTGGATCACACACAAACACTGAAGGCTAGTGAGACTTTGATAGGACTGTGGCTGCTAGTGTACCCGTACACACTTTGATTCTCATAAACTCTCTTTCCCTCAATATATCCCTGGTTATGACAGGAGGAGGAGAAGAAATTCTTCCCGTCAGCTATCTAACATCAATACAGCCACTGATCCCTGATATCGACCTAGTCATAATCATCTCTCCATGCTGCAGAGATCTAGTAACAAGTCATCTGTCCTATGGTGAAGGAGTAACCAGTCTTCCACTGACTGAAATAAGACCTATCATCCAGCACAGCTGGGCTGATTAAACCAAGAATAGGGCATTTTTCTGAAAGGCTTTTAGTCATAGATACACGAGCTGTATTAGCTCATTACCTAATGGACCTGCAGCAGAAGGGAGAAGAGATTAGGATGAAAGAGGACAAAGTATGACACAGAAGTGGATAGTACAAGTATGAGCAACTGAGGAATGAAGGGAATATGTGCATGAGCAGAGAGGGATAAACAGTGTAAGGGTGAAGAAAATGGTGGAAGTGAATGCTCCCAGCCAATTATTGAATAAAGTGATTAGCGTTGTTACTATTTGAAATTGAACATAAATGAAACCAGATTTGTTAAAATTGTGCAAGAGAAGAAGTCTTCTGAAATATTCATGCTTAATTTAAACTAATTTTATTTTGTGTACTTTAAGCCCACTAAGTACAGAACAGTATTCAAATGCTATTCCAGAATTACATAATTAGCATAAACATCACATGTGTTCAAGAGCGAAACCCTGTGAAAATAAAAATTATGATGCCGGTATCATTCAGTGGTGTACAGCATTGAACTGGCTACATATACCCTCAACAGCACCACACTTCTTCAAAAGGCCATTCATTTCAAGCCTTTAATCAACACAATTGCTGCTTGCCTCTAAATATTGCCATTCAGCTGACTTGTTTCTTAACAGCTGACAAAAAAAAAAAGTCTGAATGTACTCCATTAACTCATTTTATGCAGTGCCCAGGGACCTAGCTCAGATTGAGAGCAGAATAAGAAAGGTAGCCCACATCTCTGCCTGGCCTGCTGTGTCTTCCAGCTTCATAAAATATTCTTGATATTTTCCCAAACTAGGTTGGATTAAACATGGCCAGAATCCCTCCAACAGGGACATTCAGAAGACATTAATAAATGAATAATGACACAAACACCACAACTCGCTCCATCTAAGGTTAAAGAGCATCTGTCCTATCCAAGCACTGGATGTCCAGAAATCTCACTCTGCAAAGGAAATGTATGCTAGCTGAATGAGTCAGCTCCTTGTTTTGGTCACTATCCAGAGTTCATACACTTAGAGCAGGACCGGAATGAAGTTTGGCTGATAAATTAAAAGCTTTACTTTCAGATTCAGTCAGGTGTCTCCTCAACATCACATTCTGGTAGATTTTATCCCTGATGAAGTGCTACCATCACACTGTTGATGCCACCATAAGATCCAGTGACGCTTGGGACTTCCAAACAAAAGAGGACATGGATTTAGCTTAACTACTTCACACTTAGCTACAAACCTTTGCATCCTAAAAATCTGCATGCAACATGAATCTATCACCAACAAATATCAGAGAAGTAATGCTGGGTGGGACACTCCCCACTCCTAGGCTGCACTTAGATTAATTCCATAAACAACAGAATAGGTGCCAAGACATGTTTTCCCCAACTATAGACAGTAGGTGATGGATAGTGTTCTTTGGTTATACAAGCAGTTTTCCTGTATCAACAGCCCTGTCACCCATCACATACTTTCAAACTATTTCATGACAAGAAACAGGGACACACTGTAAGCCTTCTCCAAGTCCAGACAACACAGAATGTGGTTGAAGGAACCCCCGGTGTCTTTGCAAGAAAGCAAAAACGATCCACTCTGCTGCTACCAAGGTGGAGTCTTTCATGTTCATGTCCTCCTGACTATGAAGTTGACAGTAAATTAGGGTTGCCTTTCCAGACCCCACAATAAACTATCTTTAGTCTTCTGGTCCCTAATTTTAAAACTTAATGATAGTGCAGACGGAAAAGTTTCAGCTAAATTGTTGGCTCCTGATTCAACTTTGCAATCCGGTGACATTGTTGGACTCATTGTTGAAAGTTAGAAGTATTAAAAATGATGCAGCATTTTTATATCCTTATTCTTTGTCCAAGCATGTTGCTTATCTTACCAATGGTAGGTTACGTAGACTTTCCGCAGTTGTTTTTGAATCACAGAGGCAGCTATAATTTAAGGACCATCAAATTACGGTTCATCCAAGGTGGCACATTATACAAATCTTATGACAATCCATCCCCTACCATATCGTTTAAGATCATTCATTCAGAAGTTTAAAAACTCACTGTGGTGCTAGTGAAAAGATAGGTGCTGACGAGGGATTCATCCTCTTAGCTGTGCTGGTAACATGGCCAATTTTTTTTCCTCCTTCATTAGTATTCAAAAGGACATTTTGCAAGTCTTTAAAACGACTTGGAAATTTATATTAATGTCACAACTTGCAAGAATACCGCAAGCACTGAGACTTGTCAGCATTTTTAGACACCTATTGAATGTCCATATAAGAAACTGACACACCGTCAAAGCTAAATCAGACAGACTGCTTTATAGTCCCTTGTTTTATGCGATTTCCCACCCTTACCCTGTGTCAAAAATTAGGCTACCTGACAGAGAGAATATTTGACATATCAGCCTAAAGCAAAGGGATAAAGAGGAACTGAGACACAGAGACACTACAAAGGAAACAGAGATGTGTAATGAAAGAATAATGAAGGGAACAGATTAGAAGTGGAACAGGAGGGAAGAACTTTAATTCCAAAGTCAGAGTATGGGTAACATATAGCCCTGGGGAATTATAGCAAAGTATAGGCAGAGAGAAAAAAGAGGGGGAAAGATAAAAAGTGAAGGTAGCTGTAATCTTGTATTAATACTCATGTCCCCACATTGCAGGGAAGAATGAATGATGTGCTGAAGCTCCATCTTTCACGTCCCCCTGTGATTCTTTGATACACCTCTTTGTTTCACTCTTAGTCTCTTCTTCTATATGTGCCTTCTGTCTCTGTCCACTCTGGTGTCTCTATATATCTCTATTACCCACTTTCAACCTTCCTTCTTTTGGCCTCTTTCTTCTTGGCTGAGCAATAGATGATCACTTAGCTATTTTCCAAGCAATCATACATAATGGAGTGTAAGTCATGGTGCAGGATTTGCACAGTGATGAAGCTTTTCTGAGTGAAACCGGAACTCGGGATTAATGCTGCATTCCTGTATCACTTACAGTTCTTCCGAGTCTTCCTTATGATCGATAGATCACCATCAACATGATTCACCCCGGCATTGTTTCTGTTTTCTATTCCGGTGATTTAGCTAAACAGTACTTTGTTACACAACATTCGAGGTGGTGTGACTGCAGTGTTGGTTAAAACAAGATCAAATGAAATCAATTTCCCCTAATGAGTGTCACTGGGAGCATGTCTTGTAAAATATGTTTATACCTTTCACAGTAGATTCTGCCTGACTGGGTGCCGGGCACCGTACATAACACGACACACTCTGACAGTAACTGTGTGGGAGGGAAATCTGTTACGCTCACTTCAGACAGGGCCCAGTGTCAGGAAATGATGCCGAACAATATAGCAGTCACACATCCATCTCTGTGCCTATTGAGCAGGACGCTGCATCATAAAGGTCGTCTCTGTGGTCAACTGCTGACAGCATCGTTGACAATAAAATGGCTATACAAGAACAAGGAGCAAGTGACAAAAAACTAATGTCATTTATGACAGCATTCTACAGAACAGTTTTAATGCACAAGATTGGAATTATACCCACCTACTGCAGCAGCAGGGAGTGGTGATGTAATGTACAATCAAATCTTGGAGCCACTCCATATACAGTCTATCCATTTTCTTCCACTTTTTGGGAATTAGGCCTGGCAGTAACAAGCTAGTGTATTTCAGAAGCCCTGTTTTCCAGTTTCTCCTGAGGGACACGTCCACGCCAGATTAAAATATGAGTTTATGACTTTATGTTGTGAAAGAAAAAAAAATCAGCCTAACGTCCTGAAATTTTAAGCTCGGTTTTAGGGAAACTCTTGTCCACGCAAAACCTGTAATTAAGACAAACATCTGTTTTTCAACTTGCAACTTGTTATTTTAAATAAAATAATGAGAAACATTGTGGTACACATTTAATTTTTATACACAAGATAAGATGTAATTAAGCCACTACTTTTTAATTTGCTTATTACAGTATGCTCCAATTAATGCAGTGCATTTTTGCTCATCACAAAAGGTTACAAAGCAATAAAATGACATTCATGGGCCTGAAAAGAAATAAAATTTGGGACGACTGAACAGAAAGAACCACCGAAAGGGTTTTAAAAGCAACACCACATAAATGTGACTCTACAAAATTATATATTTTTAGGCTTTTCATGCAGCTTACTCTTTTATACTCTTGAACCAGAGTTGGCTTCTTTTTTTTCTGATGTCTTTTGCTGTAATGCATGTAAATGTAGCTTTCAGAGGGAAATTAATTAGGAATCAGCTCTTTTGCCTTCAAAGTCTCTGCATTGAACTTTATGTTGCTTACAAATACACCCTCATAATCCTCCATGCCTGCTGGGCAGTGTGGACTTTATCATGCCTACACCAACTCTACGTTGGCGTCGTCTCTGCATTCAAACCCCTCGGCTCTGAACATGAATACATAAACCATTTTGAAGAATATTAATCATCCACTGAATGAATTGTGGGCAATTGCAATTTCTTTGTGTCCTCCCTGGGGTTACAGCAGCAATATGAAAGTCTTACTATCCCCGTCAAGGCTAAATGGTGTATTTATGAGGACATTTTTATTTGCATGTTTAGCCTCTTCTGGTGGTTTTCCTGATGGGACCCAAAGCATTGTTATCCTGTAATTTATTTGTTATTCTGCTGTGTGCATTCTCAAATGAACACACAAATGTTTGTGTAAACAGTAAACATGGTGTGCACTGAGCACAATACTAGGTGGTATTACTATTCAAAGGAAGATGCTCAGCATTGGAAAACTTCTGCCCTGATATAAGTCAATGTTCAATCCATTATATTATAACTGACTCTACAGATAATATAAATTATATATATTTCAAGTATGTTCTATTATTCTGCTGCTTATAAATGCTTATAAATTCTAAATCAGCAAGCGGAGATGTTTGATCAGAGCTAGTTTTCTGATTTAGTATTTGGTGATTTAGTATTGTGTGTGTGTGTGTGTGTGTGTGTGCTTTCTGTGTTTCAGGGTGTGACCCATCTTATGCTTGTCCAATGAAGCCTAAACTATTGCATCTCTATTAATGCAGTCCCCCACAACAGGGGCAAGCCTGTCCCCTGAGACACACAGGCTCCAACACTGTGTCCATTGTGTTTTATCTATTGACCGCCATACTAATCCTCATTTTCACTGTTTTCCTCACTATTCCAGACTCCAGCATCTTCACCCTCACTCATCTCTCCATCCAGCCAACCTGGACCCCCACTTCCATCTCTCGTCACATTGACTCCCCTCCTTCCCTGTGTCTTTCCCTTTGAAAGTACCTCTCTCTCCATCTCCCTTGCCCATAATGGGAGGTAATTATGGCATTACAGCCACAATGACTGTGCAGAGGGGTTGGGGAACCATGACACACACTCACACACTGTGGCCAAGCGTTGTCTTCAATACAGGCTTCTGTGACTCCACAGGAGGGCATTAAGGTGGTTGGAGGAGAGATGGTGTAAAGAATTAATTAGTGCAAAGGCACAGGAGAGATGAAGGAAAAAAGAAGAGTGGGAGTGAGTTAGATCTTTTTAAGGGTAGAGATAGTATGAAAAAAGAAGAATCAAGATTCTCAGGATCATAAGATATCGACTGAATGAAGGGAAACAGTAGGGGAGACGTATGTGCTTCAGACTGCATTAAATCAACTTGGGGCAGAAGATGTAGAGAGTGGAAAAGAAGAACGAGAACAGCTGAAAGAGAAGGCTTCTGTCAATAAAAGAAACAGTGAGTGCTTCCCGAGCTGGTATGTCCCCACTGATCAGCAGTGCAGTTTGTCTAACCTGACTTGCTGTGCTGGGCAGAGCATTTGGCATGATGAGATTTAATGCAACTCTGTCACGGGTTGCCAACGGGAATGAGACCAGTAGCATGGCTGTATATTACACTGCTGTGACAGAACAAGATGAGTCAGAGTGTGTGTGTGTGTGTGTGTGTGGTGGGTACTTTCCATTACACTAATTCCTATCTAAATGATGTGAACAGAGAAACAGCATGCCTTTTAAATTTTTCTGAATTTAGGAAGATTTTTTTTTTTTCGAGGGACTTTGTAATCCAAGAGTGGACAATATGGCATTAAAGATTTAATCACTATATTAAGTGGTCAGCATGCTTTGTCATACCTCATTGCCTTCTTATAACTGAATTACTTCTACTGCTGAGGTTGCCTGTTCAAATCAATATTTGTTATTTTAATCAATTGACAGCAGATGGGGTTTGGAGGGGGTTTTTTCTATAAATGGGATTCGACTGAAATCTGAGTGGCTGTCTGTACAGCACTTGAGCAGAGTGCATTAGGGGCCTTGTCCCTGAACAATAACATCTATTAGGGTGTATGTTCATGAATGTGTTTTTATCTGAACCCCTCACAATCGACGCTGATGGCAGATAATATGACAGCCAAAAGTTCTCTATGTCCCGTTAGCCAAAAACAATACTGCATATTCATAATTTATTAGTTCACCAACATGACTCATGTTGGATTTCTGCTTCTTAACAGAAGTCTGATGTCATGGTCACGGTCCTGTTTGTTAAGACTTATGCTAAGTGCTGACCCAGTGGTCTTGTGTCATCATTGCCAGGATCTGAGGGAGGGTGACACAGCACTCAACTATGGGTTGAGATGAGCAGAAATTCTCTGATCATGAGGCATCTACAGTCATAAGGCACATGTGGAGGGAGCATGAAAGTGTATCTTTGTGTTTGGTTTATTGATTTGTAGAGTGTGAAGCAGCTTTCTTTAACTCTGTATGGGACTGATTATTTAAAAGAAATCAGTTTGTAGGTTTCTGTTCTTGAAGCTTTTGTAATTGCAAAGAACACATGGGATATTTTAGTTTTTCTAGTATTAGATTTCACGAGGCTATGTGGAAATATCTTCAAAAGAATAATCAGAAACGCAGAGAATAACAGAGACCAACATGTTTATATTCATGATTTGAGCACATTTTTTGATGGGTTGCACTATTTTATTTTACATTTGATTTTGCTATGACCTAGGGTTTGATGGATGGACTTCATTTTGCTGTCAGTTTTTTGTGGCGTTGTTCTTGTTTGGAGATGCTGCAACCTGCAAAAACATCTTTCTCTATGCATTTCTGTAAGGATGAATGACAATGAGTTTGAATTGAATGATTTTCTTTTTGTCAGTAACTGCTGCTTTGCTTTATGACTGAATCTTCTAACTCTGGTTGTCCCTCTCTCTCTTTAGCCACCCCACCCTTCGCCCCCCAACACTCTCCTGCCCATCTTGTGTCTGAATGTACTTTCCGCAAAAAGTCAACTCTCACTCATCTGCATGCAGAGTACCTTGGATCCAGCTGTGAACGGAGGATTGAAATGGAAATAGGAAGGAGAGAAAGAGCAGATTACACTCCTCAAATGCATGCACTGCCTCCTGGCTGGCTCACCAGCAGAGTGGAGAGAGAGGGGGAGAGAGAAAAGAACATAGGTGGGTGGATGATGGGGGTGAAGGAAACAGAGTTAAACAGCAACAAAGTGAAGGGTGAGGAAATGTCAGGCGAAAGGTGGAAGAGCAAGAATGGGAAGTAAAGTCGTTTTGGGCAAAGGTAGAAAATTGAGATGACAGGCTTAAAATTGTGTAAAACTCAATCAAGACTATCTCAAAGACACCAAATGTTCCCACACAGACAGAAAAGTGCCCCCACACACAACCTCTAATGAGCGAGACAAGGCTCATGTGAAAAAACTCAGACTGGCCTGAGAGATGGCCAGACCTTGAACTCAAGGAGTTGATTTGAAAATGCAGACAGAGGCAGAAAGAAATGATTAACTCTCTCTCTTTCTGTATGTGTGTGCAAGTGTGCATAAAACTTTACACTGTGTTGCACAAAGCACAGGCACATATCTTTATTTTCTGATAAACATGGAACATGCAGGTTAGTCTAAATGATATACAAAGTGGAAGGATGCTTCAACTTCCATTTCCTGGATCAGAAAGTATTATACGGCTGAAAGTACGACTGTTTTAAATAAGGTTTCTTACTTTACTGAAACTGACCAAAAATATTAGAGAAGCATTCATGGCCAGACTGTTTAAATTACAGTCTAAATATTGAAATGATCTTTAGTTTAACACACACTTTTTAAATGTCAGGGTGCCTGCCAGTTTGATACATTGCTATTCATGAGATTTCCATGTCCTGGTGTTACAGGACCTCAGCTGGAACAGTCAGATGGGGGGAAAGGGAGAGCGGCAGAAAGCAAGAGGGAGAGAAAAACTGTATAATGGAGAGTGAGAAAATATGAAATAATGAGAAGAGAAATTGAGACAGAGAGAAACCAGAAGAACGGTTTCTCCATCAGGCCCAGGGAAGCGTGACCCTGACTGCCCATTTTGGGCAGGCCCAGAGGCTAGTGCACAATGTTAGCTGAATGTTCTAACAAACGTCTGCCACAGCAGGACCCGGCTGTCAAATTAAATTCTCTCTCAGAAGATGTGTCCCCGCGATGTGCCTGGATTTCCATGGAGGAAAAGTGCTATTTCTATGATTGTTGTGAATAGTCTAACGCAGCTTTTGGTATCCGCTTCTCTCTCACCCTGAAGTCATGAATCCAATGGGTCCCAAATGGCACCAAATCTCGTCTCACAAACTAGCAGCTGCAAAAGACTCTTTCCGTAGTCATTATGTGCTTTTGGAGAAGAATTCAATTTTGAGGAAATGTGCAAAAATGTGCCCAATCTGCATCTGCAACTAGTTTTAAAAACAGTAAATGCGGTGCAGAGCCGAGGAGGTTCCCAGGAAATGTTTTGAAGAACTAACGAGAAGAGCAGCGCAGCAGTTAATAAGATTTCTGCTAACACAAACCCACGTCTGTCAGTTTTTGCATGCGCACATTTACACAGGCGGTGGCCACGGTTTTTTATTCACATGGTAGCCGTCTATCTTCTCTTTGGCATACACTTGCACAAGAGTTGGCAGCAGAATGTCAACACATATT
>VUQJ01012159.1:36242-48113 GCA_015108635.1 Andinoacara biseriatus
CCCCCTTTTATTAATTTCGCAAATAAAAAGGGCCAAGCTCACTTTCGCTGATTTGCATGCTAGATTTGGGAGTGAACAGCTGTGCTGGACTTCTTATAGACATACCTATATTGTCAAAATTATTCATAAGCTCTGCACAAAATAATAAAAGCATGCACACAAGGTGCATTTTGATTAATACGTGTTCTCAGTTTAGTAAAACAAAGCCTTAGCAATATTTGTTCCCTTTTTATGGCCACTGAAGTGCTAAGTAGGTTCCAGCTTAAAAACATTACAGTCCCACAGTACACTAGCTGCTCATCATCAAAGGCCTGGTGGTTAGTGATTAGTATTGTTGCCTCAATGGAAGAAGGTTCCTGGTTCAGATCCCTGCTGGAGCTCTTCTATGTGGAGTTTGCATGCCTCAGGCTTCCTCCCACAGTCTAAAGACATCCATGCTAGTTTAATTGGTGATCATAAATTTACCATGGATGTGCAGTAGATTAAGTGAATAAAATACTGAGCTGTGACTTATTTTCTAAAGCTGTTGTTTCTACAGATTAAGATTTGAATGCTTAAAATCCACTAACTTTCTGTTGTATAGAAATATTGAATTTGTGTTTCACATTATGCTGAATACCTGACTACTGTTATTTTAATCTATGCTATGTGAAAGGCGTGTAGTGCTATCTTTGTCACAGATGTTTGTAATTCTGTAGACTGTGTCTATTCTTTTGCTTTTTAGTGTCATTGTTGCCTATTATCTTTTCCAGTCTCGATCAGCATTTCTCTATGAGAATCAGCCATTTGCTGAAAAGCTAAATTTTCTTTTTTAGCTTTCTGTTTGGTTTTTTTTTGTTTTTTTAAACAATAATATCTGACATTGTCTCTGCCTCTCTCCTTCCCCTTCTTTCAAGAAAAAACTCAAAGGTGCAGATCAGTCGTGTCCGTGTGGAAGATTCTGGCAACTACACTTGTGTGGCTGAAAACTCAGTAGGACAAGAAAATGCCACGAGTATAATCAGCGTGCAGATCTGTGAGAACATATTTCTATCTACCTTCCCATTTATGTGTTGATCTATCGCTCAAATATGTTAGAGTTTTTACATCAAAGATGCGGGAAACTGATCTGATTGTTTAATACGTGCTCTCTTTACATGGCTGTCTGGGGAAAACACAGATTAAAAAACGCAGCGGTTGTAAAAACAGAATAATTGCTTGTATTATTTCACTTAAATATAACTTAATTTTTCAGTTTTAAGGTTGCAATAAGAAAATACAAATATCCTGGGGTCCTTTGCACTCATAAAAGCCATTGTGTGCTGGAGAGTACAACGAAGTGACTAATGCCCATGTACACTGTGGCATGGTTTGGTATGCAGGATTATGTTGTAATGGGCTGTGTCTTTTTTGTCAATCTGTGCTCCTTGTAGTGACCACCACAACCCCATCTCCAGGTGTGAGTCATGCACGGCGCTGCAATGACTCGGAGAAGTCCTACTGCGTCAACGGTGGAGACTGTTACTTCATACACGGTATTAACCAGCTGTCCTGCAAGTAAGTTTATGATTCTCAGTCGGTCCCCCATCCTCTCAGCCATCACTATGTAGCTCCCCCCTTTCTCTCCACCCAGCCTCTGTCCCTCTCTCTTTCTCTATATCTCTGTCTGTCTGTGATGTCATTGTTGCTGGTCACTGTGTCTTCTGTTCCCTGGTTACAATCACTGACATACACACCTGCAGCCCACCTGGCCCCTCTGCTATGTCCAAGGGCTTCTTGTTTTCAGTTTCTACCAATTATTCAAAAAAAAACAACCCAAAACATACAGCACATTTTGTGCACAAGATTCGTTCAAATTGTGGTGTCCTGCTCCAAAAAAGACCAGTTTATTTAAGAGTGAGTGAAGTTTGCCTGTGAAATGGGAAGGAAAGCAGAGGTGTTGAACAGAATCTCACCTACTGCCTAAACGCCTTTGGATATTATTTATTTATTTAATTAACAATGAAAATAATGAGTCCAAACTATTTCAGATGAGATGCAAATTATTGCAAAACTGGTGGAGTAATTTTCAACTGTTAGCAATAAAGCAGTAGGCCCAGTGGAAACAATTAGCATGTGTGTCGCAAGGGAAAATAGAAGGTTTTCTTTTCTGTTCTGGAGTCAATATGCAGAGTGAGGACTGTGTGTGTGGGAGGTTTATAGATTGTAAGGTCAATAATACATATACTGTACTTGCAGTTTTTTTTAAACAACCAGTTTTATGTGCAGTGGCATTTATGCTACGTAACAGCAAGCAAGTAATGTGGTGGCCCACTTTTGAGCCCTTTCTGTTTAATAATGTTTCTTAGCACAGTGTTGCTCCCGATATCCATACTGGCATGAAATGTTGAAGAGGACATCCTGCTGACATCGAATATTAGTTGCTGTCTCTGTTGTCGGTCACTCTGTTGGCATGTTACCATGAAACACTTTGCAAGCTGAGGGCACTCAAAATGCAAAGAGGACAGAAGAGGCATGACAGATTTCAATGCTTCAAAAATGTACAGTGGGTTCCAAGTCACTGAGAAATCATAATCACAATGTAGTTCAATCCAGCTGCTAACTTACAGGCATTAATTGGAACAGTAGCTTCTAGTTTGTTATTAACTGCAATAAACTGGTACCAAGAGAAACATTTCTTTTTTTGATGAGCTACAGTGAAAGGTCCAGAAAGTGAAACAAGTTTAATCCTGAATTATTGGTAAAAATGTTATCTAGGTAGCCAGTTAAATGAATATCCAAAGTACTTGTTAAAGTTTCAAAGACAAGTCCAGATTGTATTATTTTTTCTAAGTGGTTTTAGACATTTTTTGATATTCTGCAAGTTCTCAGCAAACATTTTGATTGTCAGCTGGCAGCCTTTTCTCAACATCAGTCATGATTGAGAGACAGAACAAAATACACACTGTGGAAAAGAGCCAGAGATTAATAATAACTAGTGATCAAATGTGGTGTATAAACAGAGTAAAAAGAGGTGAATGAAAAGAAATACTCATCATGGGAATCCTCCGCAGCCTATAGCTCTATTGCAGCATAAATAAGGGATGGTTCAGGGTCACCTGATCCAGCCCTAACTATAAGCTTTATCAAAAAGGAACGTTTTAAGCCTAATCTTAAAAATAGAGAGAGCATCTGTCTCCCGAATCCAAATTGGGAGCTGGTTCCATAAAAAAAGGGTCCTGAAAGCAGAAGGCTCTGCCTCCCATTCTACTCTTAAGTATCCTAGGAACCACAAGTAATCCAGCAGTCTGAAGTCTGAAGTTGAGCAGATGGATCTTACCTTGATTTTCATTCAAGCTACTTTTTAAACATCACCTGGACATCCTTGTTAGATTTTCTAGCAACAGAGTTTGTGTTCACAAATTGTTTTCTACTAGTGCTCTATCAATTAGAATAAAATGAAATAAACAAAAAAGAGAAAAATTTTCTCAATATAAAGAATGAGAAGGAAAAAAATACTCACACTTTAAAGTCCACTGCTTATCCAACTGGGCTAACTGGCTTCATGCTTAGCTAATAGCATTTCTGAATTTATGACACTGACATGGCGGATGGAAAGAATAATTGTAAGAGCCCGATGTGTTAAGTTCACTATGCAGCAAACAAAATAGAATTTAGATGTACAAAACCATCTCTTACGCCCTTCTGCAACCCCTACTTGCTGTGCAGTGGCACTGCAAAAGTGTCTGGATGTTGCCAAGGCTTTATTGCCAATTGTCAACACCTTACAAGGTATAGACAAAGGCATGCCTGAGGCTGGCTTGGGGGAGACACCACTACTTGCCTTCATGCTCTCTGGGCATCAGTTTAGCTGAGGTTATTAAGTAATTTAATGTCTTTACAAACTCTGGTGTTAGTGTCCACTTTATGTTGGAGCTTTTGAGCACTGTCCTAACACTGTCAATAGCTTAAATGTTTTTTTTTAAATAAGCTCTGTTAATGCTAGTCTGTGTGTAGAGGGGATGTGTGGACATCTGTTCACAACCAGAAAAAAACAAAGACAAATGCATTTAATTCCTTTGCTATAATCTGATTGTTATTTCTCACTTTGTAAGAAACGGTATGACGGAACCTCTATTCTACATGGAAACGTCAACGTCCATCCATTTGTGGTTCAGTTTTTGTCATCGTACTTTAACCAGGGAGATGACATCTGAGTTTTAGCCATATTTGCTGGGTTTCAGCCAAAATTAGAGGGTAACACAGGCATCAAATTAAGTGTGGCAATTTTTTACTAAAACGTGAACTGGATCATTCTCTAACCCACACTTTTAATCTGCATGCTGCCTGCATCCTGTGTTAGTAGGAAATTGTTAAAAATGTATACATCAACCAAGCATAACATTATTACCACCTGTCTAATATTGTGTTGTTCCCCCCCCCCCCCCTTTTGCTGCCAAAAAAGCCCAGATCCATTGAGGCATGGACTCCACTAAACCCCTGAAGGTGTGCTGTGGTATCTGCACCAAGATGTTAGCAACAGATCCTTTAAGTCCTGTAAATTGCGAGGTGGGGCCTCCATGGATTGGACTTGTCCAGCACATCTCATAGATGCTTGACTGAACTGAGATCTGGGGAAATTGGAGTCCAAGTCAACACCTCAAACTTCTTGTTGTGCTTTCTAAACCATTCCTGAACCATTTTTGCTTTCTGGCAGGGTACATTATCCTGCTGAAAGAGGCCACAGCCATCAGGGAATACTGTTTCCATGAAAGGGTGTTGCTTACGTAGGTGTTATGTGTCAAAGTAACAGCCATATGGATGGCAGGACCCAAAGTTTCCCAGCAGAGCATTGCCTCAAGCGTGACACTGCCGGCTTGTCTTCTTCCCATAGTGCATCCTGGTCCCAGGTGTTCCCCAGGTAAGTGACGGACATGCACCCGGCCATCCACATGATGTAAAAGAAAACGTGACTTAGCAGACCAGGCCACTGTCCTCCATTGTTCCATGGTCTAGTTCTGATGCTCACATGCCCATTGTTGGTGCTTTTGGTGGGTGACAGGGGGTCAGTATGGGCACCCTGAATGGTCTCTGGCTATGCAGCTCCATACACAACAAACTGTGATGAACTGTGTATTCTGACACCTTTCTATCAGACACCGAAGCAACCATGGGAATCATAGCAATGGTGCCTGCTCCCAGACCACCAAAATACAAACCAAAGCATAAAAATTCAAAAAGAAAAAACAATATAGCATTGTCATGGCACCAAAGAGTAAAACAGTTAAATGCTGCTTATTAATCATTAGATCTCTCTTCGAAGTCCCTGTTAGTAAATTATTTAATAATTGATCAACATATCGATGTATTCTCCCTTACAGAAACCTGCTTACAGCAGGATGAATTTGTTAGTTTAATTGAATCAACACCCCCGAATCATATTCACTGTCAGAATACTCTAAGCATAGGTTGAGGAGGAGGAGTAGCAGCAATCTTTCACTCCAGCTTATTAATTAACTATATATCCAGAAAGAGTATTAATTCATTTGAAAGCCTGACAGCTATGGCAGGCAGCCAAAGGACCCCAAATCAGGACTCTAGACAGGCTTTAACTTAATCACAGCTTTATTGCTGGAATGCTGAACAAACCAGGCTGGATGGGAGCCAGCAGAACCAAAAAACTAAACTTCACTAGAACTAACTTGAGCTTGAGCTTGAGCTTGAGCATGAACATGAACATGAACATGAACACAAGGGCACACAGCAGGAGGAAACTAATGACAAAGATGGGACAAAAGAAAAAGGTAAAATGCAGACAATAAATACACATGGGTAAATAAGACAACAAGAGACAGCTGCAGAGAACAGGTGGACAGAATCATACTAATGAGGCAGGGGGGAAGCAAAACTCAACATGACACACGGAGCAAGAGGCATGGAAAATAAAGCAGGAAGTAAGAAGAAAACAGGAAAAACACTGGGGACATGACACAAGGGAAAGAACAAAATCAAAACTAAACCATACACAAGCTTCAGGTAACTAAACAAAGAAAGCCTGAAGGTACAAATAACCTAAAACTAAGAACATAACCAATAACATAACAAAACCCAGAAAATATAACAATAAAAGAATCCCTTAAAGGGAAAAAAAAATTTTTTCTAAAAACACAATAAACAATATAAATTGTAGTCAAGGCCCAAAACATTGGGTCATTGGGACCCAGGATTATGACAAGACCCATCTTATCTTAAAAACCTCATAGTAACATATCACCCCAACAGAGTGCTTTGCTCTCAGACTACTGGCTTACTTGTGGTTACTTGTGGGAGGCAGAACCTTCTGCTTTTAGTCTCCTCTTTTGTGGAACCAGCTCCCAATTTGGATTTGGGACACAGGCGCCCTCTCTATTTTTAAGACTAGGCTTAAAACTTTCCTTTTTGATCAAGCTTATAGTTAGGGCTGGATCAGGTGACCCTGACCCATCCCTTAGTTAGCAATAGGCCTAGACTGCTGGAGGGGTTCCCATAATGTACTGAATATTTCTTTTTCATTCACCTCTTTTTACTCTGTTTATACACCACTCTGGATTCAATCACTAGTTATTAATCTTTGGCTCTTTTCCACAGAATGTCTTTTGTCCTCTCTCTCTCCCCTCACCCCCAACCGGTCAGGGCAGATGACTGCCCCTCCAAGAGCCCAGTCCTGCCTGAGGTTTCTTCCTGTTAAAAGGAGGTTTTTCCTTCCCACAGTCGCCAAGTGCCTCTTCGTAGAGGGGTTTGTTTCTCTGTAATTATTGTAGTGTCTTTACCTTACAATATAATGCCCCTTGAGGTTACTGTTTGTTGTAAATTTGGCGCTATATAAATAAAATTGGACTGAATGGAATCGAATTGAATTTTTCAATAATTTGTGCTTGTCTGTTAGATCAGACCACATGGGCCAGCCTTTGGTGTTTTTAATTATTTCTGTTGAGACACTGAAGAACATTATCTGTTGTCAGATAATACTTATGCATTTAGTGTATCATCTGTCTACTTTGTTGTTGCCTCTTTCTGCTTTACACCCCAGTAAATTTATTCTACCTTTGACATAGAGCATTCCCTTCTGGTTGCTCCGTGCCTATGTAGCTAGCACTTGACATTGTCCTGTGGTGCATTTATATGCGTTGATAGCCTCTAAGTCAACTTCCAGGACTTGACAGTCAGTTGTTTCACGTCCACATTTGAATCACTAAAGCTATCAACTACACATCATCCCAGTAATCTGTATATTTTCTTTTAGATTCTTTAGAGGGTTCAAAATTAAGGCATTGTCTTTAGGGATCCCTCACAAACATTTGAGCACTTCACACAGACAGGCACAGAGAGGCAATGCTTAGCAGGTGCTTGGCTTCAGTAAAGGGATAATGTGAGTAATATAAAAATAACTCAGACCTGACAAACATTAGTATTCCAGATAGCTCCCTCCTTTATTTCCCATGTTTCTCCTTTGTTCTGTTTTGTGTCACCATGTTTCCTGTTGTCCCAGAAGGTAAGAGACAGGACAAGCTGTGTGAAAAACTACTGGTCACATTCATGGCAAGCAGGATTTAAAATGTAGTGATAACTTTCCTGCACTGATGCAGCCCCAGAGTGGTTAAAAAGCTTCACTGCTTATGCTAATGATCCACTTCTTCTTTGTGTTTATTTGAAATGAACTGTAAACATAAAATGCATCACTTCCTGTGAGTGGGAGGATTTTTCTTAGGAAACTGCTACCAGACTGGTAGGTGTTTAGAACAGCAAGTGCAAAAAATTTCATGAACTGAATATTTAGATGAATCACTGCTGTGTTATATCAACTTATTCCAGAGAAAAACTGTTGCTGTTGTAGCAAACAAACCATCATAATTAATTCCATATTGGAAATAACAGTAGAACAGTAAAATCCGGGTTGCAGCTTGTAGCAGTTTTTATAAGGGCCTTGCACTAGAATAATATGCGTGTTACATGGCATCTCACTATCTCACTATTATCTTGCAGCATTTGCCTCTCTTTGACACATTAAATGGTTGAGTATATAAAGTTTTGCAAGGACTAGTTTCACTAAGGTTTTTAGAACATGCATTTGTAGTCAAAGCTTTATACTAAACTAAACCAGTGATTCCCAATCAAATGGTCAAGTACCCCATGGGGTACTTGACTAATTTGAAGTGAAGCAGAGTTAAACCTGCTTCCAGAGGCAATACCAAAATGTGGCCACAAAGCGGCAGTAATTTAAAAGCTTGACGCAAACAGGCAAGAAGCTTTAAGACAAAATACTGTTTGAGATGCAAGGAGACACTTTAACTTTGATATGTTTTAATTGAGGTCTATTTTAAGATTTCAGTGGACAAGTACTCCCTGTATTGCTTGCCCTGACAAGCACAATGGTTAGCTAAACACACTGGCTAAACAACTTAAATAGCTACCTAAAATGAAGGGTAAAAAGTTTGAATAATTTGCTAAAGAATATGGTACGCAGATGAAAATGAAAAGTAAGTATTAACAATTGAAACTGTTTTAGCTAACAGTATGGATAAACAAGCACAAACATTAAACAAACATGAAACATCATAACAGAATGGATACACAGTTAAAATAGCTAGTTAAACATGAGTAAAAAGTTGGAAATATTTAGCTGAAAGTATTTCTCGCATTTGAAATTGAAATGTTTATAAAGTATGAGGTCAGCTGACAGTATGGGTAAACAAGCACAATTAGCTAAACACAATAGATAAATGATCAAAAACAGGCACTAGAAACTGAAGAGCTGTTAAATTAAGTAGTAGCTAGTTCAGATAACAGTTTCTCAATAAACTCCTAAAAGCAGATATTGAAGGAGCTTAGGTCAACTTGGCTGCCTTTCCTGGCAGACATTGGCATACTAGTTTTCTAAACTGGAGGTTCTAGTCTTTCAGATTGCTGTACACGCTGGATCATTTTGTAGATGTGCAATAAAATAGTGTGTGGCTAACAGATGGCGTGTATAGTCATGTATGATCAAAAGCTTTGTTGCTATGCTTTCTGTACAATAGGATGTCTCTGCTAGAAATCCATCCTTAGATCCAGAGGTGTCTGTTTCAGATCTGCATTTTTTTTTGTCTCTTTGTTTTTACATTTCCATCTCTCTCTCGCTCTCTCTCTCTCTCTCCCTCGATACACCCCCAGCCCCCACCCCAACTCTCTGCCTCTCATCTGATATACCTTCGGGTCATTGCTGAAGGATAAATCAGAATGTTTTTTCATGGTGCTGACAAGCAGAAAACTTTGTTTGAGAGGGTTCATATAGACATTAGGAGCTGCGTATAGCAGTTTAATGATGCAAAATGTGCAGGATTGCACAACCGTGTGTGCACGATTGCACTGCATACAACACACTGTATCTTTAAAGAAGACACAGCAAGCTAGCAGCAAAGTAGGAGCTGGCTAGCCGGCAGTTTCCAGAGAGTTATTGTAGCTTCTCAGCTTTGTCATCCTTTGTTGGTCTGTCTGTTAGAGGTAGTGGATAAGAGGATGTAAATAAGACTGCTGTCTGTAGACTGCCTGCACCGCTTGTTCACTTCAGAGATATGTAGACCCCCCCACCCCCCACACACACACGCGTGCGCGCACACACAAACAAAACATATAAACACACTTGTGAATCTGCATGACAGCTTCAAGTCCTTTCACCACATAACTCAGGCTGCAAGCAAGAACTAAATATCTCTGAAATTTGAAATTTGAGGTGGTATTTGCAAGCTGTTTTTGTGCCAACCATAGGAACCTATAATCTCCTCTTCCCTGAAGGGGAAAGTAATGCTGTACTGCAAAATGGAGTCTGTAGGTTAAAGTAGAGGACAGCACATACAGAAAGGCATCCCAGCTTAAACAGAGTATAGAGGTTAAAGTGGAGACGAGCACAGGCAAACATTCCTCCAGCAAACTATGGGCATGTTAAACCTTGGTGTGTCTTTGGTTTTCTGTATAAAGCTGCAGATCACTTCTCTGATTAATCTGAACTTTGTTGGTGAACTACAGTCTGGATCCTGGCAGAGAACAGTATGCCATGTATTCTCAGCTATAGGTGGAAAAAAAATCCCCTCATAAATAAAGATCATTTAATCTAAACTAATCTAATTTACAAATGTCATGAGTTCAGGCTTGTGAACATTTTGCCCATAACTGCCTGCGGTTCTTCTGTTAAATTTGATGAGCCCTTTGAATAATGAATATAACTACATTCATTCAGATTCCTGGAACAAAAGGTGTGTTAGCTTTTTTCCCTTTCCTTTCCACTTGATATGGGGACTTAAAGAACAGTAGTCTAGGAAAAAATGGGAAAGCAAAGGGTGAAGAGGGAGAAAAGAAATAGAAAAGAGATGATATACAGTAAAAGCTTTGCCGGCATAGGGCTGCTTCTGCACCCAGTGTCTCCCACTGCTCTCTCTCGCTCTCTCTGCTCTATTTATATCTCTCTGGGAAATTGCTGAGTGGGCTCTACTGAGGGTTTTTGCTGTAATTGATTCAAAATGCAAGTTGTCTCTTTAGTGGTGAGAAAGAGGAGAAAAGGATACCCAGTCAGTTATATGGGCAGTATATGCATGAGGGTAGAACGAGGCTCCTTGCGTTTCAAACAGGATAAATTGGTTGACCACTGTAATAAATACAGTGTGGTCATTACTGGGGCTGGTTGAACTCGCCAGAGAGCTTCTTTCATCCTATAATGACTGTAATGGGGCCACACCCATGATATCATAAAACTGTGGTCAATTGTTATGATCCATCTACAGCATATGTGCACCGGAGCTGAATAAGATATTCTATAACATATTTTTCATTTGACTGCAGTAAAAGCCAATCTACTATCAATTACAGCAATAAAAAGATTAAATCAATTATTCCCTGCAGGGTAAAAGCCTCGACACCCATTATAACACACAATTTAGGACATTTCTGAATTTGAAGCACTCTCTTACAAAGACTTTTTTTTTTTAATTTTCTTAAGAAGATCGTTTGAAATGAGGTTCTGTAGTGTTTTAGTGAGTGGATGAAGATTAATAGGAAAATGTCAGAATCAACATTTAGCCTCAAAAATACTTAAATACTCAAATATTTGGGACAATGCACGTCAATTTTGTAGTTACTGCGATGCAGCGAGGAGCTTACTTGTTAGTTTCAGTGTTGTGAGTTTGATGGCTGATGCCAGAATATGAATCACATTCAGCTTGTGGTATTGCTGACAGCTCACCACCCATCCAGAAACAAAACACCACATTCTGCAGCTGCATATAAACTGTTGCTGTTATTTATGCCAGAGAAATACTAAAACCTATTCCATCCATTTTCATGCTCACACACTGTGGAGGGCTGTCTCTGTCTGTGTGCTCTCTCATTTTTTTGTCTTTGTGAAAAACACTTCAATTTTAAGAGTGTACCATGATTGCAGCTCCTCTTTACTTTGTGATTTATTTATGGAGTTCATATAAACATAGCATTACACAGAGCAAGGACATTGCATTTAATGGAAAATGCGTGGCTAATGAGCAGCATGACTGAAACAGGGAGACCTGCTTTTCTAGCTGCTGAACCTGAAGCCTGTCCTGCAGCTAACCTGAGCCTTTTTGGAGCATTTGTAGTGTCTTTCAGCACTTTATTTTGGTTTGGAGTCTAACCTTTTTGTTTGGATATGCACTCATTAATGCATTTATAGCAGCAGCTGTTTCAGTGAAATGGTTCAGAATAATAGCCAGCTTATGATATCAGAACGGCAATGTTTTTAGCTGGCAATTCTACACTCACTCCACAAACAGGCTGACATTACCAGACACAGGTTTTTTATATATACACTGTTCAAAAAAAAAAAAAAAAGAAAGGAACACTTTGAAAACACATCAGATCTCAATGAAAAAA
>VUQJ01012159.1:48133-64797 GCA_015108635.1 Andinoacara biseriatus
AATTTTTTTATTTAAAAAACTGTTCAAAAAAAAAAAAAATGAAAGGAACACTTTGAAAACACATCAGATCTCAATGAGGAAAAAAATCATGCTGGATATCTATACTGATATGGCCTGGGTAATGTGTTAGGAATGAAAGGATGCCACATCGTTTGATCAAAGTGAAAATGATCAACCTACAGAAGGCTGAATTTAAAGACACCCTGAAATGAGCAGCATGTGATAAAATCAAAGTGATAAAATGCAGCAGGCTATTCCATTTTGCTGAAATTTCATTGCTGCAACTTAAAATGATACTCAGGAGTTTGTATGGCCCCAGGTGTTTGTATGCATGCAACATCGGGGCATGCTCCTGAGGAGATGATGGATGATGTCCTTGGTGATCTACTCCCAGATCTGGACCAGAGCATCACTGAGCTCCTGCAGTCTGAGGTGCAACCTGGCAGCATCAGATGGACTAAACATAATGTCCCAAAGGTGTTCTGTCAGATTGAGTTCAGGTGATTTCATTCTGATACCTGATGGCGATACCTAAGGGTGCTGTTGCCTAACCTGTAAAGGTCTGTGCGTCCCTCCATGGATATGCTTCTGCAGACCATCACTGACCCACCACCAAACCGGTCGTGTTGAACGATGTTACAGGCAGCATAACGTTCTCCAGGGCTTCTCCAAACCCTTTCACATCTGTCAAATGCACTCAGGGTGAACCTGCTCTCATCTGTGAAAAGCACAGGGCACCAGTGGTGGACCTGTGTATCTCCTCATGCTACCAGTAGTGACCCTTGCCAAATGCAAAACTAGTGAAAAAACAGTCAGAAATGATGAGTAAGGGAAAACGTCAGTTGCCTCCACCTGTAAAACATCCCTGTTTTGGGGCTTATGTCATTGTTGACCCTCTAGTGCACCTGTTGTTAATTTCATTAACACCAAAGCAAATGAAAATCATTAACTGACCAGCTTATTATCCCAGAAGTTTAGTTGATTTGATGCTATACGCTAACTAAAAAATGTTTTTTTGAGCAGTGTAGATAATTCCTTTAACTGACCTTTTTTTCACTTGAAAGGACATCTAGCCAGCATGTATTCAAATCAATTTCTTTTCAGTTTTACTTACAGTATTATAGAGTAGCCCAACAATTTAACGATCTTCTATGTGGAAGCACTTGGAGACAGAGGGAAGGACGAACTCCCTTTTAACAGGAAGAGAACCCTAGCAGATCTAGGCTTAGGAAGGGGCAGTAATCTGCCATGAACAGCTGGGGGTTGATGTGAAATAGAAGAAAAATGGCATGGACAGACAAGGACAAAATATATCATAGGAACACATACGATAGGAAGACAAAAATATCATGACATGCAGTAGTAGCACATAAATGCATCAGGAGTTGAGCAAACAGCAACACTGTTACCAATTTTTGCATTGCTTTAATTTTTTAACAAATTATTTTAACTAGATGTCTAAAAAGGACTGTCATACAATTGTTTGTTGGGTATTGGGATTTTACCTGATTTGAACCAAGTAGATTGAGAACAAAACTAAATGCTATCAGATAAACACAGTAGAATATTTCACACCTAGAATGTAATGATTCCCACTTGAGGTCATGAAAACCACAGTGAGGTTAAAGCCAAGTTTATGTTTGACTTACATTTATCCAGATTCTAGAAATATAACTAAAATAGATGCTACTGTAGCTCTGCATATGCTAGCTATGCTCAAGGCACAGCTAGGGTAGCTATTTGCCAAAATATAATTTTTTTTAATTTTATGAAGCGATCCTAATCTGATCCTTGATCAAAATACCAAAAAGCACAAGTGTAATGTAACTGGAAAATAAAAAATAAAATGTAGCAAAGTATACATTAAAATGCAGATGATCACAGAGGATATGAGGTAAGAGTGGGTAAAAATTGCTGGCGTTTGTGGGGCAGCTCCTCCTCTGGGTAGAGCATTTATTTTAAAGAGCTCAGCTTTCTCTCATCAGCTGATTCAACGAATGGATCAAACTGTTTTCTTATGATAAAATGCATTCCACTAACCGTAATTTCACAGATTAGCATCCAATTACATCATATTGTTCTCCTGTACTTTTTTATACAATTCATTTTTATACAATTTCATATTTATATGTGTAAAAATAGTACACAATTACATCTGCCGGCCAACATATAGTTGCAGCCAATACGTTTATATCCGTATGAGTACCTGCATCGTCTTAAATGGACATTTCTGTGGATTTATCAGTTTGTCCACAATCAAATTTATGGCCGCTGTTTTTTTTTAAATATTTTTAAAGTTTATTTAATAGTTATTAAAATGGTTTTACCAATGTTAATACATTTATCAAGTGCAACGAGTGAGAGTCCATAAGGCAACTGTTCGTGTATGCATTTTGTGGGTGTTGTTTGCATCTGTGTTTGTGTGTGAGAGGGGTTGGAGGCTAACGACTGTACGTTTGACCCCTCCTACCTCCTACACCACCATCACACGACCCTCACGATTGTGATGATGTCTGAACTGTAGCGGTGATGTCATATTGATGGCGGTGATGTCACAGTATGCAGGTCATCTCTCTCTTTCTCTCTCTCTTTGTAGTTGGTGGATTGTGATGTTTCTAATCCCTCATCTCTCTCCTCTCTTATGTTTCCCTCCTTCCCTTCCTTTCTCTCCCCCTCTTATCTATCTGTCCTTGTGTATTTCTCCTCCTCTCTTTCCTCCTGTTTTATCCTCTCTCTTCCCTCTGTATCTTTAACCTTCCTTCCCCTCCCTCTGTGTCTCGTTTTCCCTCCATCAGGTGTCCCAATGACTATACGGGGGACCGCTGTCAAAACTCCGTCATGGCCGGTTTCTACAGTATGTCCATTTGCTCTTGTCTGTCTCTTTCCCACTGAGATGCTGCATGCTACATTGGAGGGGAGTGTGTGTGTGTTTGTATACCTGCTGTTCTGTTTAATGTGTGTGTGTGTGTGTGTGTGCGTGCGTGTGCGTGTGTGTGTGAGAGAGAGAGAGAGAATGTGTGTTTGCATGCCTCTGTGTCCACCCTTTCTCTCCCTGTCTCCCCTGGTTCCTCTGTGGTGCTCCTCTAGTGACCAGAATGTAATGCCAATGTAGGAACATATACGTATAATCTTCACAACTTCTCACCTGCTTGAAACCTTATTTAAAGCACACTGGATATTTGATCTAGAAGCTACTAAACAAAAAGTTCCAAAATAAACAATTTTAATAAGCATTATGCCTTGTCGTGCATTTTAAAATTCTGTACATCAATCATGTAAATTACACCCAAAGGTCCTTATGCTGCAGCTTGATCCAGAGGATCACACTAAAAGAAACAGAGGAGACAGAGAATTAACATAATGAGCAGCACAGGAGGTTGAAGTTTTCTGCTTTCATTGAATCGCTTTGTCACTTTTCTTTGTAGATGATCCATTGGTGCTGCTTGTTTTCTAGCAGGAAGTAAAAACAAAAAAGAGAAAATTGAGCAATCAAGGCAAAACTATGTGGATAGAATCTATTAGCAGAAAAATCTTTGATTGATTTTACATTTTGGAAAGTTTAGTCCTCATGACATTGGTTTGAACAGCTGCCAGTTTTTACTAAAAGTGACAGTGCGTCCAAAATCCCAACAATTTGGCAAGTGAATGGAAATAAGATTTTGAATGTGTTCAACATTTAAAGTCTTCAGGTAACAAGATTTGAAAGCATCGCTCATCGTTATTCAGCGGAGAGCCTGTCTCGATGTGTATCGATCTGACTTTCTTCGTATGACATCTGATTAGTCTGTGCACGGTTAAGAGGTTTTTATAAACCTTAATATTGTGTATGTGTTACCTCGTTTTTACTATGAGCGTCCATGGATCATCTGATAAAATCTTTTTATGACATATAGCTAAATGCTGCTTGAACTTTTTGTGTAGGGTTTACTTCTTATATATTCAGAAATTGTCATTTTTATTGGATAAAAGGAATACTTGGACATTTGGGAAATTTTCTTATTTGTTCTTCTGAACAGAGCTAGAAGACCTTTATTGCTCATGTGATTAGACATTATAGGTGAAC
Organism: Andinoacara biseriatus; assembly: GCA_015108635.1. NCBI lineage: Eukaryota > Metazoa > Chordata > Actinopteri > Cichliformes > Cichlidae > Andinoacara > Andinoacara biseriatus. The sequence continues at coordinate 52,197 of VUQJ01012159.1, forward strand.
CTATAGCCAGGATACAGTTAAGCTTAGCTTAGCACAAAGATTGAAATTCAAAGGTAACAGCTTGTCTGGTCCTGTCCAAAAGTATGAAAATGTCACCAAAGATTAAACTGTTATATTTTATTAAAATGTAATATATTTACTGTGTAATTGTTCACAAATAATTAACTTAAATCTGAAAGTTGTGTTTTTTTTTATTTTGAGTCTGGAGTGTTTTCCTTTCCATAAGGTTTTCTAAGAGATGAATGCTTATATTTTGGAATTATTTACTGTTGAACAGGGCCAGGTCAGCTGTTTCTAAACATTTCCAGTCTTTATACTAAGTTAGTCTAAAGGATTTTTGTATCAATCCTCTTTGTAAGCTGCCACTATAGCTTAGATCCCCTCAGTCACCCTTTAAACTTTCATGTAAAAAAGAAAGTACACTTGCTTTCAGTCTAAGACTTCATGTATCAGAACATAATAAACATCATTTGGTCCATAGCCAGTTCTAAAAGCATTTCAATACAGCCTCAGATGAACAACATATGACACATTGTGTCATTATTTATTTAACCAAAGCCAAAATGCAGAAGCACTTTGTGAAAAACTGAGTCCACCCCATGATTCAGTAGCTTGTGGAGCCACCTTTAGCAGCAATAACTTGAAGTAACTGTTTTCTGTGTGATTATATCAGTCTCTCACATCACTGTAAAGGAATTTTATCTCACTCTTATTTACAGTGTTGCTTCAGTTCAATGAGGCTCACAGGCATTTATTTATGTACGTTTATGTTCTCTTAAGGTCCTGCCACAGCATTTCAGTCAGGTTGAGGTCTGGGCTTTGACTGGGCCGCTGCAGCACCTTTATTCTTTTCTTTTTTCGTTCTGCTGTAGATTTGCTGTTGTGCTTCCTGTTGCATGACCCAGTTTGGTCCCAGCTTTAGCTGTCAGACCGATGGCCTCACATTTGACTCTAAAATACTTTGGTATACAGAGGAGTTCATGGTTGACTTAATGACTGCACGGTGCCCAGGTCAACAAACCCAAATCATCACCCCTCGACCATTGTACTCATCAGTTGGTATGAGCTGTTTCTGCTTATATGCTGTATTTGGTTTTTGCCAAATGTGATGCTGTACAAGCATCTCCACAACACTGGTCCAGTCATCTTGTGGTTTGTTCAGTTGCAGATGCCAATTTCTCTTTAGAGAGAAGAGACCTACTTTTTGCCATTTCTCAGCGCATTGCATGGTCTGACCTTGACCTGAATTTGCTGGGACGTCCACTCCTGGGAAGATTGGCAGCTGTCTTGAATGTTTTCCACTTGTGAAAAATCTTTCTCACTGTAGAATGATGGACTTCAAATTGTTTGGAAATGAATGTATAACCCTCCCCAGACTGATGGGCAGCAACAATTGCTCCTTTAAGATTATTGCTGATGTGTTTCCTTGACATTATGTTAACACACACCTGAATGCTGCAGACAGCAAACTGCCCAAACATCTGTTTTTATTGAGGTGCTTACCCTTGCTGATGATCAATTAATCAAGTGCATTTGATTAACAGCACCTGGCTGCTACTTATCATCTTAATTCCTATGAAGCAATAAGGGTGTACTTAGTTTTTCACACACTGCTTCTGCATTTAATTTTCGTTAAATAAATCACAGTGTAATATATCATGTGTTGTTGTTCACCTGGGGCTGTATTCATCAAATTTTAAAATCTGGTAAGGACCAGATAATTTTCTTTTTACCAACTTTAAGTTTAAATTTAGTTGAAAAGTGAAAGGTGAAAAGTTGAGTTTTCAGGCTTTTACACAGGCAAACTCTAGAGTTTAGAAGTCTAAATGGTACACAGCCATCAAGACTAAACTCAAAATTAAGTTTGGTTTAAAGGTTTACCAGATATATTTAAAGACTAAAATATAATTATTGTTGTTATGCATGAATTTTCAAATTTGGAGGGTTTTTTTTATTAAGATGCCAAATTACAGTTATTTACTTAGATTCCTGAACATAATAAAAAATTTTAGTGGTTGAGCGTTATGCTTGATTAATTTCCGACTCCTTGTCCAGAAATTTAGCGTACCGGCTCAAATTTGGATATAAACATGTGAAGTCGGTTTGTTATTTTCATAAGAAATAACAATATAATCTTTAGTTTTAACCACATTTTTGACAGATTTCTAAAATATCTGTGTTTTCTTGGTTTTATGATTGAATTCTGCTGATGCTCTCTGGAGTTTGCAGAGGAGTTGACTATAAATTCAGATTCAGATGTAAAGAGAAGTCTTTTCAGCGACCTGAGAATTCGGCTTTTTAACCTTCCCCTTTTCAACCAAATATCAGCGTTGTTTAGACGTCTGTCAGGATCGTCTTTTCAAAGAGGTTTTGTGCTGGGTGGGATGTAATTTCAGAAACTCCTGTTCCCCTGCTCTCATTTTTCATTCGTGACAACCAAGTGCAACACTCTAAATGTCTTCCTGGAGAGACTATCTGCAGGAGTGCACTGCTTTCCCCGTATTTAAGCAGGACTGTTTCTTCCCTTCTCTCTTACGGCCAACGTTTTGCCCTCATGTGGGTATTCTGAACAGTAATAAAAACATGCTCAGTTTACACATAAACCATCCCTCTTGGTTCTCTGGGCAGAAAGTCAAATATGTGGATTTCCCAAAATGTTGAATAATTCCTTTAAATCAGAGGGACGAGAAAACGTGTGTTTGGTCATTCTCCTGTGATTGCATGGGCAATGACAATGAAGCACATTCAGCCAGTATTGGCACAGTCAGATAACTGAGAGGATGAGATCCCCGAACATATACTTAAAGAATTAGCAGTTTTAAAGTTTACACTTGGCTCTGCTCCTTTAGTACAGAAACAAACCTCTCTCTCCAGTAGCTGTCCAAGCAATCACACTGAGATAGAAATGGATGGAAATGTCCCTCTTCTCCTTGTTTTCAGGGGTTTATAAGGTGCTGCTTCACGTTCATGTTGTGCTTTTTTCTGTTAGTCTATTGTTGATGTTTCCATGATGAATAATGTCACATTTAAACCAAGAGCAGGTTTTGTCGTATGTAATGTGTGCTTATTTTTGACCCCACCATCCAGCCTTGTTTTCATGCAGAAATGTGCCTGTGTTTTCTTTTGCACTGTGGTGGTGAAGGAACACCCTCTGCTGTTTTAAAACGATTTTGTGTCATTTTCTAGCGGTATTTACATACAGCACTTAAGGTTAGACCAGTTAAAGTTAGGGCGGACTTTTCCGGCCGCTAATGCATGCAAAGCCAGGAAAATTGGGAATGTTGAGATGATTTCTCTGTAAATTGTATGAAAGTTTCTGATAGCTATAAGCAGCAGTAATGTTATACAAAAGGTATGCTGTAATCAGTACAAAGGCACTCAATTGCCATTAGCCAAATTAGTTACAGCACCCACCCCCATTTGCTGTGCCAGCCTCATCGACTGTACTGTGTTTTTGTGTTGGAGAGTAACTCACTGCTTTTTTAATCTTTTTTTTCTTTACTTTTTTGTCTTATTTTTTTTTTTCAATTTTTATATTTTGTTTCTGTCCAATGTTGTTTACTCCAGAAATGAGGTCTAGTAAATATAGCAGTAAGTGATGTGGCTTCTTGTCTTGCTGTCTTTGTCAGTCTTTCTTTGTCTCTGCATGCTTTTTCCTGCCTGCTGGTTTCTCTTTCCTTCTGCTTTTGGTTCATTTTCTCCCTTTGTGTTTGATTTCTGTTTATTTTGTTTTGTTTGTTTGTTTGTTTGTTTGTTTGTCTGTCTGGATTGTTTTGTTTTTTCCTGTCATTTCTGGGGGTCACAGAGCTGAGGCTGTCTAAGTTGTCTGTCTGTTACTGGACGGTACACGTCAGTCAGTCTGACTGACAGCACTAATTAACCTATATCCTGGTTCAGCATATGCAGGACATGGAAATAATATATCTGCTCCAAAGTGGACATTACACCTGACCCTATGTGTCTCTTTCCTTTTACCACGACAACTTTCTGCGCTGGCAGAGCTTCTCAGAATTGAATTTATGGGTATGGAACATTATTATTCATTTTGCTGTGCTTAAAGGATGTGCCAAGATCCTCTCACAGTCACACATTATTGTGCCATCTTCTCTCTAAAACCAACAACTGGGTCTCTCACAACCTGTCCCTCTTTTTCTTCTGCCCACTAACCTGGTTTTAAGACACCTAACCTCCCGTCTTTGCATGCACTTTTCTTCTTTTGGTCTAACAACATTAGAGAAAGAGACAAATTCATTTGGAAGGGATGCAGTAATGAAAGAATGTGCAGAGGTGCATTCAAACTCAGTGTAAGGGCTCTTGATACGACTGAAAACTGCTTATCTGGACACCATATCTGAGCAAAAGCTGCCTTTTCTTTCCAAAAATCAGCAAATGTTTTACATCATTGATAAATACAAGTAACTGGCTCGTCCCCTGGGCTTTGGCAACGTGCATATTGGTTTCAGCAGCCTGTCGAACAAAAACATGCAAGCTGCTAGCATTTTTGCAAAGCACTGCCAAAAGCCAGCAAAAACCCTGACTACATAGTCTGTCCTTATTATTATGCCCTTGATTGACTCAGTGTCACAGTCAAGAGCTTGCCTGTCCTAAATCACGATCACTGCTGGCGCCACTGTGCGAGCAAGCTTGCCTTCCCATTTCCTTTTGCCTTTCTGTATCAGTACCCTGTGACACGCACACAATGCCGGGCCAAGGCTCTCGTAGGCTCGTCAATCCCTACAGAGGCCCTTTATTTAGAGACCCCCCCCCCCCCCAACCCCCTTTCCTTTCAGTGGCGTGTCTAGGGTTTTTTGAGGGAGGTTAGAGATGTCATGAATGAAAATTGTCATGAAGGTAAAGTTGATAGGCTAAATTATGTTTTCTAACCTTTTTTTCCAGACCCATAGCCATTTTCATCCATAGGTTTCACTTATAAACAGGCACCATTGGTGAACAGCACTAGTTTTAGACTAAACTGAGTAGAAACTCATTTCAACAAACAAATGTTTGTGTTGCAGAAGGTTTAGGGTGATCAAAAAGTTATTGCTTGCCTCCAGGGACTTTAATTTGGCTGTAACTAACAAAGCAACAACCTCTATAATCCAGTTAGTTGATAAGGGGACAAAGTCAGGTCAAGTCTTTGGTTCCTGCAGGCCTCTTTCTCCTGGGCCTTTTTCCTGGACACGCCCCTGCTCCCCTTGCAGCCCCTTGCAGCCCCTTTCCTCTTCCTCTGTGTATTTCCTTCTGCTTCCTCCTTCCTCACCACTTTGTTTATCTGCTTTTATTCCCTATCTCTTATCTCATGTTCTGTTCTATTTGTTGCTCCCTCTGTCACTGTGTTGTTGCACTTTTCGTTCTGACAGAGTGTTACGCCACAGTCGGCCCCAGAATCTGAACTGGATACACAGGATTCATGTGCCATCACCACAAATATGTTGGAACCCAATAAAGTAATAAAGTAATCTAAGGGTGTTTTCACACCGGTGCTCTTTAGTCTATTTGAATCAAACTCTGGTTCATTAGATTAGATTAGATTAGATTAGATTAGATTAGATTAAACTTTATTGATCCCTAGGGGAAGGTCCCGTCAGGGAAATTAGGTCTCCCTCAGTCCAGTTTGTATGTGCAAATGTGAACAATATCGTTCAGATGCAGACCAAAACAACCGCACCAAGGTCCTTTGGAGGAGATGGTCTCAGTCCGGTTCCAAACGAATTCCAGAGCGTTTAGTTTATGGTGGGAATGTGATTCGACCTTGATCCAACCCAGCTACCAGGTGTGTGTTGCAATCTAGGATGCAACAAAGATGTGCAGAATATACACTAACTGTAGCAATTAGCCACAGAATGCACCGAGTGTCAGTCCAAAACATTCTTCTTCCTGATGCATTTTGGTTTCTTTGGAGTTCACTTGGAGTTTTCTCTGTGTGGGGAAAAAAAAAAAAACAGAACATGGGCAAAAAGTTACAAGTTTACAAACTCATCAACTGAATCAGACGAGAGTAAACACACTATAGGTGTGAAAACACCCAAAATCTGTCTAGAGCCCTGGCATACACTGTAAAAAGATGGATGTAGCCTCCAATGCAGACGAGCCTTAAACCTGCATTCTTTTGTCCAGCAGGGGGCGACTCCTCTAGTTTCAGAAAGAAATCCAGTTGTGTGGAACTCTATGAGAAAAAGAACCTCCTTCCCACTTGATTTATGACCTTAGTAAATGCTTTCCTATTTAATTTATGGTGTCAGTCACAAGTTTAAAGTCTTATTTCATACAGTATGATGTTCATTTTGAAAATAACAGTCCCATGTAGAGTAAAATAAACAATAAAGCAAGGTATGCTTTATGATTGAGATGTTGCTATTTGGTAGTTCAGGTTTCAGAAAAATTACGGTAGCTACATCCGTCTTGTATATAAAGTCTAAGCTGTGCCTATGACATAAAAATGTTGTCACCAACAAACAAAAGCCAACCAAAACCAAAATCTTAGAGGAGTGCTGGAGATTTGCACCAAATAAAAATATATAAAAAAGAAACAGTACAATAGTTCATAATGTCTCCTATATACGTATGAGATATAAATTATTTTAACACCATGGATAAAATAATGCTATTTTAATCTTTTTATTTGATGGCAATGTTTAGATAATGGTCAGCTTGACTTAATATGAAAAAGGCTTTAGAAATGCAGCTGTTTGTACTGCAGCCTTTTCTTTGTCGTCTAAAGCAGATAAACCCTGCAGGGAGCACATGTGAAAAAGTCTTGTTCAGAGACATTACCAGTTCAAACAAGAGATGAAACATAGAAAAAGTAAGACGCTGATTAAAATCATCTACTGTTTATGACCGTGATGGTGAGCTATGTGAATACCAAACCCTCATCTTGTTTTCCGAGGCCGCTGTGGTGTTAACACTAAACTTTTTTTTTTTTCATCTGGACAATTTGTCTTGTGTGACTCCATCCATACAGGCATGGCATCAGATCCTTTCCAATGCCATCTGTAGCATTACATCCCCATGGCCATTATAAACTTGTTTAAGACAGCAGGAAGTCTGTTCCAGGTTGTAGGTTTACATCTCAGCTTTGCCTCATGATAGCTATGAGATTGTAGAATTACTCTTCTGTGTTGTAGTAATACTGTGTGACTGCAATACAGGTACAAGTGCAGGGCATGTGATTTGATAGAGCAGAGAGAGCACAGGGGATATGATAATAGTGAGCAAAACTGTTTCTGTAGTTACCATCAATGGGTTAGTGCTCATGCTGTGTGTGTGTGTGTGTGTGTGTGTGTGTGTGTGTGTGTGTCTTTTTTGTATGTTTTCTGCAATGCACAAACATGTGCATGTGAACGTGTGTGTGTGTGTGTGTGTGTGTGTGTGTGTGTGTGTGTGTGTGTGTGTGTGTGTGTGTGTGTGTGCATCTGTGCATATTTGCATCCACAGAGGCTGAGGAGCTCTACCAGAGGCGGGTGCTGACGATCACAGGCATCTGTGTGGCGTTGTTAGTGGTTGGCATCGTTTGTGTGGTGGCCTACTGCAAAACCAAGTATGTCTTTGGCGGAAACGTGAACGATTTCACCATATATGAAAGATTTTAAAGCTTCAAATTAAACTTCTGTTAAAAAAAAAACAAAAAACATACTGTGACCATTTTGTAAAGTAATAGTACCATTACAAACATCTAAAAATACTTTATTACAATCAAAATTCTTAAATTCAAACTAATAACGTTAATAAGAATTGCCTGTTAACTAACTTCACCTAAAAGCAGTTGCTCTGCAGAAGTCGTCCTCAGGAACTGGAATATTATTAATTATTACATTATTAGATTGTTGAGACTGATGGTCAGTGTTGAGGTGGAGCTACAGTAATTGTAACTACACCATACAGTTTGCTAGTAAGGTCCAGCAGTTCACAGTTTTTAGATAATATTTTCCAAGGAGTTCCAAGGATAATCTGTGAAAAAAATTAATTAAAATGAAAAAGAAAGCTACATCTTTCTATGTCAAAAATCTGAGGTACAGTACTCTGCAGAAATCTTGAGCCGCTACTCATTTCTTTATATTCTGCTATGAAAATGGGAAACAGGTCCAGCATTTATTTAATGAACACACATAAATGGAAATACAGTATATGAGGCAAAAAATAATTCTAACAAAAGTTGAAAGTCAATATTTGGTGTGACCACCTTTATTCTTCCACACAGCCTGAACTCTCTGAGGCAGCTTTATGTCATTACTTTAAGTAGTCTTCAGGAATAGTTCTCCAGGCTTCTTGAAGGACATTCAAAGCTCTTATTTAGATGTTAGCTGCCTTTATTCTGTTCACTGTCAATATGATCCCACACTGCTTCAGTAATGTGGAGATCCAGGCTCAGAGGAGGTCAGTCCAAGACTGATAGTGTTCCACTGTGTGTTTTTCTATCCAGGTATGTTTTTACTGCATTGGCAGTGTGTTTGGGATCACTGTCATGCTGAAAAATTAAGCTGTTGCCACTCAGACGGTTTCCAGATGGTATTACATGGTAGAGCAAAATCTGACATTTCTACATTCTTAATTCCATCAGTCTTGAAAAGATCTCAATCACCACTGTCTGACATGCAGTTCCAAACCATGACAGAGCCTCCGCCGTGTTTTACAGATGGCTGTATAGACACTCACTGTGGTTCCTCTCAATCCCGACCTTCTCTGTACATACTGACAATGAAAGTTTCAAATTTGGATTTATCACTCCATCAAACCTGTTTCCACTGATTTTCAGTTCAGTTCTTGTTCTTAATGTGGCGTGCCTCAGCCTTTTCTCCCTGTTTCCCTTCCTTAATTATGATTTCTTGACAGCCGCCCTTCCACTAAGAGTATTTCTGATGAAGCTTCAGTAAAGGGGCAGATGCATCTCTCAGATCCTGTGTCAGGTCTTTGCTGGATTATTTTCTGTTTATTAAGGACATGAATTTAAAAATCGTCTGCTGTAGATGTTTTTCTAGGCCTGCCACTTCTTCTTTTATCCTCCACTTGTCCAGTGTTTTAAGGACACACTGCACACCAGCCACTATAGTATAGGCCAGCTTTTTAGCTAATAGCTCTTTGGTTCTTTGCTAAGTTCTCTGTTATGTGTAGACACAACAATGGTTCATTCCTCAACTTAGGTGCCTTTTTTATGCTCGAAGGATTCATGGGTCAGTTTTCAGTGGCTTAACTCTGAAATGGTCAGGTACAAGGACTGAAAATGAGTGAAAAAGCAGCCAATGTCCAAAGAAAAACTTTGAAAGACCTTCACAGAGCCTGGAGAACTGTTGCTCAAAACTATTAAAAAAAAAAAGACTTTTGGATAGGGTTCAAGGATTGCACAGCACTTTTGAAACTTAAGTAAAATGAGTGTAGGAAGGTGTCACCCTTTGATGAAACTGGTAGCATCTCATAGATAACTGTATATAAATGGCAAAAATATTCAAGTGCAGGTACCTCAGACTGACCCTGTGTGAGGCACTGACAATACTTAAGTATTTTTTTTTAATCTCACTGCTGTAGAGCCGTTTATTTCACTTTCACAGTTTGCTGGTTAAATGCTACTTACTCATGTTCTACTACGTCCCTTCACATAAACTTATCAACTGATTTAACGCTCCTCATCGTACATTTGCTCATATTCTGAACTCTCCTGTAGAGTGAGAGAGGATATCAGTTTGGTAGATCTCTCATTGTCCCTTCATCATCACCACCCATCCAGGAAGCAGAGGAAGAAGATGCAGAGTCACCTACACCAAAACCAGAATCAGTGTGTGGAGCAGCCCAACCGCATGTTGGCCAATGGGCCAAACCATCCTGGCCCCGGTCCTGAGGAGATCCCCATGGTTGATGTGAGTCCAAACAGTTTTAAACATTCAGCGCTGAAACCAGAAATATGTGTTGAAACCAGAAATAAGGTCATGGTGGTGAAGAACCTTGCAACAGGTCACGGCAGTTCCTCTCAAGTAAACAAAGAAAGAGCAATAAAAACAGAAAAAACTGTTACATTTTCACTTCTTAGTCTTTGTAAATCATCATTAGTTTTAGAGAAGCCGTTCAAGCTTAAGTTCGTTCCAGAGTGCATGCAGTTGCCAAACTGTAACAAATTGATTTTGTTTGACTTTCTACAGTACAATTCAATACCAATTAATTTACAAGCATAGCTGCTGATCTGATATAGCAAAAAAATCCACTATATCAAAGCCCCTAAAATAAAACCAGACATATCAGGGCTTTTAATTAAATATACCCATCTTGGAAACAGAATTTTGGTGTCAAAATGTCCAGAAAAGCCTCACATATTCATTAATGCTAAATTAGGGACTGAAGAAGAAAAAGACAGGAGAACTGGATGTGGAGAAGCCAGCAGAGACTCAGCTGGTTCATGTTCCCAGTGGAGGTTGCTCAGCTTTGCGACTTGAATTTAAATCTACCCAGAAAGTTTTTTTCAGCCTTCAGGGAAGCTCTGCCTTCAGAAAAGTGTTTGTGTAAATAAAATGGTGATTCACTGACTACACGGGGAAATTTGGTGTCACATAGATGGCTAGATGTTAAAAGGAGGGCATAAAACACCTACCATCTTGGTGGAGATATAATAGACATGAGTCAGCATAAAAGCAAAGGTGAAAACAGAGGAAAGAACAGAAGCAGCCTGAGTTAGATAAAAACTCACAGTTATGGATATTTTGTTCAAATAAGTATGTTTTTGTTTTTATTTGAAGGGAAGAAAGTAATGAAATGACTTTTAAGGGTTGTTTTTTTTTTCAGTACATCTCCAAGAGCGTCCCTACGACTGAGTGTGTGATCAGTCACGGAGCAGAGGGCGCAGGCAACTATGCAGGCAGTCGAATGTCGACCCGCTCCCACCACTCTACCACTGCCTCACATGCTTCCAGGTATGAGGATGCACACATAATCCAAACAGAGGAATCCCTGTTCTCTGCTAATCTAAATAAGAATACAGCCTGCTATTTATAGTGTCGTTTCCCTACATTTACTGCGTAATTCTTATAAATTTACAGTTTAAGCTGTAAAACCTATGTACCATGAAAGGCACAGAAGCAGCAGGTGGTGGACCTTGTAGATACTCAGTACTTACAGAAATATTTCAAGGTTTTTAATTTTAAAGGCTTTATATTGTTAGGACTAAGTAAGCAAATTCATGTTTTAAAAATGCCTGTGAACAATTTTGAAAATCAGGTTATGAAGTGATATTAATATTCAAATACTTGCTGTGACAACGCGTAAGATCGGCAGTAAAAAAAAAAAAATCTCCACAGTTACAGATTAATTAGTCACTTCACCACCAGGGGGCAGAGTAACAACTCATTAACTGAGCTTTTAACTGCAGCCACAGCCACAGTAGTACTGACAGTTGCTTTGGCCTAGCTTGGCATGTCTGCTAGATCACTGTAAAATCTGCCATGCCAACTCACATGAGTGGCTTTAGTTTCAACACACTGCATGCGTTTGTCCCCATAACAAATTACAGCAGGGTTTTGGCCACCTACAGCAGGTAGCTCAACCAACTTTAATGTGCATTCAACATAAACAAGCCTCCCAATTCCAATGCTGTTTTTTCATGCTTAACACAGGTGGCTGTTGAATGTCAGTGGGCACACCAGTACTAACTTCCTTATCCCTCTGTATCCACCTGCCTCCTCACTGTTATTGTAACCTTCTAAACTTGTCCTGTCGACACCCACACCTGCAGACACGAGGAGCACACGTGGAGCATGGAGCGAACAGAGAGTATGAACTCAGACTGCCAGTCAGGTGGGCTCTCCAGCTCTGTGGGAACCAGTAAGTGCAGCAGCCCGGCATGCATGGCGAGGAGGGCAGCCCACTGGGGCTGTACGGATGCGTCGGGACCGGGAATGCAGTACGGGGACTCCTACGATTCTCTAAGAGACTCACCTCACAGTGACAGGTAGACAAAGTGGATACTGTAGTGACTGTGGTTTGGAAGAAGAGACTGACTCTAAAACACTTTTCCTTTTCTGTGATTCTTTCCACAGTAGGCCCTTTACTCTCTGGCGACACCAAGTGGCAATTAATTGTTAGGAATTTATCTTGTTAAGGACTACATCACCCAGATACTGCTGATTATAATCTGTATAAAAGTATAGTGGCAGTGAAGCAAATTACACAATTCAAATATCTTGTTTTTGTTTAGGCTTCAATTGTTAATTTACCTGCTCTTTTAGTTTTGAGTGTCTTTCCATAACGCACCACCGGTGGCCGAGTGCGCAGTATGTTCTTTGTGTTTTGTTATGTATTAGGATTTTAGTTTGCCTTTGTTTCCTGTTTCCCTCACGTTGCCCTTCCCATGATCTGTGTTCAAGTGTTTTTCTTTTGCTGTCATGTCTTAGTCCCTGGTCTCATGTCTTATGTTCGCTTTGTCGTCCCAGTGTTCCCTGTGTGTTTTATTTAGAGTTTTGTCATGCTCTGGTTTTGTTCTCTCTGTGTTAAGTTTATGTATGCATTGTGTTTTGCTAGTTCCTGTTTTATTTTGACAATCTTGTGTTCCTTGTGCCTTGTATTTAATTTTGCTTCCCCTTGTCTTGCCTGGTTAATTACGTTCAGCCTTGCCCCTCACCTG
>VUQJ01012160.1:45286-57178 GCA_015108635.1 Andinoacara biseriatus
CTCGCTTTTGCCCAATTCTTTCTTCCTCTTTTTCTTTCTGTGGTTCATAACTGAGGTTCCCTTCACGGGTTGATCAAGCAGTCCCCTCCCATTGGCTCGTTCTGCTTTTGGAGACACTTTATGAGAAATGCATGCCCTGTTTAAATGTATTGATAGTCCTCATAGACGTCCCAGTCTTTTGTCCTCCTGGCCTGCTGAAGTCTTAAAAAGTTCCAGAACATTGAAAAAGGACTCGGCATAAGGCTTTGTCCTAACAATCCCACCTCTAAACATATTTGACTACAGACATATTGCAGTTTGAGAGGCCAGAGCAATGCTGCTTGGAGAATTTCACCCATTTTATTGCCACTCTCAGTGGCAGAAAGGAATGTAATCTGGCAAACAAATGTTGTGACAGACAGCTTGTCTGGAGGATTTTATGGCCCGTCTGCACTGTTGGTACATGGGTACAACAGCCCCCTCATCAGCTAATCTTGCATGCAGTGGGCATTGTGTTTTGTCATATATATTTTGATTGGTTTGCTCTTTTTTTAAAATGTAGTTCTTACAGTGTGTGAATTAAATTAAGGATTTAAATTTACACATTTTAAAAAAGAGTTGGCAAATAGCAGCAAAGCACTAAACCCAGACTCACACTCTGCCAAACACATAATAGACAAACTAATGAAAACGTGCTTTTCCTTTAGGAGCGACGAGCAAAAGTTGCCAATATGTGAACTGTCTTTTTGACAGCTGTGCAGGTCAGAGCGGATCTTTCAGAAGCAGATCTCTTGCTGTCTTTCTTTTGTGAAAAGAAAGCTCTGTATATTTAAGAAGTCATTGCATATTTTTGTGCAATTATCATGTGTACAGAAGAAAATTAAAAAGAATATCACTTCCAGTTAATACAACAACTTATGAAAACAGCTGTATTTCAGCACTGATGAAGTGCTGTAAACACCAAAGCACTGGATTTGATTTGAAATAACCTTATATGGTGATACAAAAGATATAGGAAGTTAGTTATTAACTTCGTTTTAAACAAAGGCATGACTTTCATCTTCAGTTTTCCCAGATTACTTGTAAGTTGTGTTTCATATGGTTACCATGATAGCACATATCTATATAACGTTTCAGTTATCACTAGTTTTGACCCCTGTAAAATGTTCACTCATCAATAACTATTGTATGTCATGTTGGGTTTTTTTGTATGCGGAGATTTCATTTACTACTTGGCCTTTAATCATTTATGCATCTAAATACAGTCCTTTACAATGCATTTTAAGCTATAAATCTACCCTGAGGAACTATGTGGTCTGTTTCAAATTGCAGATTTCACTCATAAAAACGCTTACACGTCTCTACCTGCTTTCTGACTGCAGCTTTGATTTTACTTCAGCATCAAGATTTGAGACATGATTGGGCATTATTGCCTTAAATGTATTGAGGGGGTCACATAAAAAAATCTAATCAGCTACTTACAGAGAAACCAGGAGAGTGAAGGTCCCAATCACGTGATACCTGAAAATAACCGCGGACATCCGGCTCCTGGGCCTGAAGAGAATGTCGAAGTGCACTAAACCAGCATTTTTTCTAATGGGCAGCAGGGGGCGACTCTTGTGGTCTCGAAAAGAAGTCGGGTTCACATTTGAAGTAAAATAAATGATAAAGCACCGTGTGCTTTAGAAAGAAATGCAGAAAGAAAAATAGATAAAACTTGATCAGTATGACAGAGTGAACGTCAGCTGTGGAAGTTTAAAGTTTATTTTCATTTAACTATTAGTTGTGTGCCATGTGCCTTTCACAGGGCATCATTAATACTCATGAAGTTCCCTCATGAAGTTGCTGTGTAGCAGCCCTTTTTCATCTTGACAACGAAAAACCAATGAATCAGAGATCAGAGGAGAAGCTGGGAAAATATATAAAGGTTTTCTTACCCAGTTGGGACTTTTCAGGTGCATACAGTTTATGTCTAATTCTATTTGTCAGTATGGGAGAGGCATTCATTTGTCCTTTGACCTGATTTTCTATCTCCTCCATGGGCCCTCTCTTCTCTCCCCACCCAAGTGATTACAGCACACTTAAATGCCTAATTGGCTTTACTCCTTATTAGCAATACAATTATACAGGCCTTGGGATTCTCATGTGTGCAGCCATCTGTAGAAGAGAGACACCATTCAGATCTATCCATAATTCAAACCATAGTTATTCTTTTGCTGGCAAGCGGGGGCCTTTGTTTGTGTTGTATGGTTCTTATCCTGGCTTGCAGGGCCCCTCACTCTGCTGTCTTTTGATCAGTACCTCACCTTTGTCCTGAATTAATAGAAACCTTGCAGATAGCACAAACCATTATTATTCATTCATTACCAGTGGTTTTCTGCACATAAATCTATTTGGAATTTGAGCTGTATTTTTAAAACGATAATAAGATAGCATTTGTTGCAACTCTGGGATTTTTAATGTGGAATTCACATGTTGCAGCACCTGATGTGCTTGATTGTAACTTTTTACTTATGTTAAAAAATAAAATGTATTTCGCCATAGTTTCTTATTAAACAACTTACATTCAAACTTCTTATTTTTCAGAAATGTAAAAAGAAAAATAACTTGTGCAGTAAAAATATTCCAGCTTCTTTTCAATGCAAACATTTTTCCAAGTAATCTATAAAGTCAAATTTTAATCCCATTACACGCCTCGTATACTTTTTTTCAAAGATGAAGTGAGTTTTTAGACAGTTTCCTTTAGGAAAAAATACATTAAAAATATTCCAGTGGAGTACAAAATTTTTGTATATACTGTGCATGTTATTACACTATTGGGCACTCAGTTTTCCATCAGTGACTGAAGTATTTTTCATTTTCATTTTTCATTCATTGTTATGCTGTAGGTTATATTATTAAAGGCCCTAAATACTCCACTACTTTATGTAGTTTTACAGTATGCAGAAATCTGAGAGAAAAACAGCGATTATCTCAGCCTCGTCTGCCCCTCCTACAAGGAAGTATAGCTGTCACCTTGACAGTAGGAAGTTTATGCGATCTGAGGGAGCTCACTGAACTTTGGCACATGTGATGGATGGATTAACTCAGCCAGGTATATTAGAGTACACCGTTTCTGAGCTTCATTATCTGTGGTCATATCTGCACACAGAGAAACCCGTCTATCTGCCTGGGGTCTTCCTCAGTTGTAATAAGACAGCTCTGATAGTATCTAATGACAAGGCAGACACCCCAGTTCCTGATGCCATTATCAAAAGTGGCCTCATCAATCAGACAGCGGTGTGACGGGGGATGTGTGTGTGATGAAAGGAAAGATCGGTGATGAGAGGCTGCGGTGGAGGAAAAGGGTTGGATGATGGGTGGGTGGCAAGCAGGAAGAGGCAAGGAGTATGCGGCTGTAACGAGGGGGCCCACCTTTTAACCCCCTTCGACCTGTTAAGAGATGGTCTCGTTGGAGGCAGGGCAAAGAGCAGAAGAAAAACCCCCCTCAGTACCTTTGCACACACTGATGAATCACTCCTCGTCTCACAGCTGTTCATCTCCAGAAGCTCATTTAATCCTGTCACTTTATTTTTGAGCTCATGTCATTCCAGACCTGAAAACCTGATGGTAAAACCATGTGTAATAAAATAGTTCTGCATTATCATGTCCTGAACTTAACTGGCACTTCTGTCACAACAATTTCCATCTTTACACAACAGGTGTCATTTTGTTTTATGAAATCGATGCAGAATTGAGAAACAGGTGCTAGCGATGCGTGCATGCATGTATTCTTCGATTGGATTGCGTAACTCCATAATCGCGCTTTCTTTCAGTTAAAGGACACATTGCATCTCGACTAAAAGGCACACTTGTGTTGCTCAAGCACAGGAAATTTCGAACATGCTGAATGAACTCTGAAGCACTGCGGAGGAAGGGGTTGAGTTTACGCTCACACGGATTAACATGTTTGGAAATTCTAACTTTCTCCATCTGACATCTTTGTATGAGAAGAAAAGCAGAGGAACCTTTGACAATGGCATTTTTCACATGATCAGAGCCGGATGAAAAAAAGCCTTTGAAAGGCAGTGAAGCCCAGGAAAATTGTTTGTTGACCGCACAACAACCGTCGTATTGCGGCTGTCAGAGCTACGAGGCATGAGGAATTCCTTTGGGAAACAGATTAATAGTTCATTTTCATGGCCGTTGCACTGAGAATGAGAAAGAAAACAGAGAATTAGACAAGACTGAGAAAAAATCAGGAAAAAAAAAAATCAGTGAATCATTTTATTTAATTGAGATTTGTGCAAAGAATCTTCATGTTTATTGTTCAGCAACATGCAAATGCTTTGCAAGCAGTTAAAGACTGGTCGAAATTTCTGCCGTGGTTGCTTCGAATAGACGTTTTGTCTTTGCAACTTGACTACAATGTCATACGGAATCCGCTCTCACGAGGAATTTCAGGAGGACAGCCACCCCGTCCTCGCTTTCCCATTATCTCCTGTTTTGTTTTATTAAGGGGTTACGGCAGAAACAATGGTCTTCCTTTTTTTTAGAAATGTTTTGCATGCCTTTCCTGAATGTATGTGAATTAGCATGGAAATAAAAACATGTTTATGCCTTTACCAAAATGGCCCATGATTTGATGGGAATAAATTTCCAAATTATAATAAAATGTTTCTTTTAAATGCTGCTCTCATGATGTTTATTAAAAATAAACAAATCTCTCTTGTTTTTTAAAGGATTCTGGAAGAAAAAAAGGATTTTTTATTATAACTTGTGCAGCAAGTTTATGTTACTGTATTTAATAGATGTCACATGATAAGTTAGTGATTTGTTTGCCTTAGTCTGAAATGGATTTGCAGCCCTTAGGAATAGCACCAAATAATTTGTTGATAATCTGTGTGCTTGCGAAAGGGCAGAGACAGCACATTCTTTTACAGGTTGTGCTAAGTATTCATTTGGAACCAGAACATTAGTCCTTATTTGTTGCCGGTGTCACACTTTATAGCCTTGGGAACACGCTCAACAAACACTAACAAATCACTTTCCCGGGCCACAGTCGGTAACCCTACGGTAAGTAGCGCAAACTTTTGTCTTTTCCCAAAGTTTTTATACCAGTAATTGTGCTAAGTGCAGGTATCAATCAGAGCCCTTGCCATTTACAGTACATTATCTCCTACATTAGCTCTACTGATTATGTGTGAGTGCAGGTGGAGACAATGTAAACACAAGGTCTGGAAGAGTGTATACATGTACCGTTTTAAGAGCAGGTGCACACACGTGTGCATGCCCCTTGTTAGCTTGTATCTGTGTCCCACCCATAGCCATAGTGTCAGACAGAGGTTTGCTCTTCAATAGATCAAGGCCTTACTAATGGCATATGATGCTGCGGCACCCTCAAAATGAGCCATGTAAAAGAGTGACATTATCGATCTCGCCCGGTGAGTCGTGTGGCCTCCAAACACCTGTGATTTTAATGGCGCGCTTACTTTTTCATGGCTGTGGGAATAAATCACCACGTAGCTGTGCTGTGCTGGAGCAGGGTGGCCCAGCAGTGTGGCAGAGTGCTCCATCACATTTTATATTGTGTTAATAATGTCAGATGTATGCTGGGGAGAGAGGGCCCTGCATGCATTCATCACAGGCTCTGAGGTATACAGGGTGAGGACTGAACAGGGTGTCTAGCTGGGAGACAGACGCCTCCATTGAGCTTTCCGTCATTCCTCCACGGACTCAGACAGAGTCTGCAAGGATCTATAAGCACTGTGCAACACAGCATACAATCTGTCTGCTGGGCTTTGCCTGGGAAAAGCTTCTCTCAATGGCTCTAAATTTGAGCCCAGCAAACATTCATCAAGACATATGCTTTTATTCTCGCCATCAGAGAGGTTAATGGGATTAATTCACATTTTCAATCACGTTGAAATGTAGCTATAAATAATTCATAGTTTCAATGGAAGGCAAGACTTTTGTTCATTAATTCTTTGAAATTATTTTCACTCCGTTTCAGTTTGATAAATGATGCACAAGAAAAACATATTGAAATGTGCAGGAAAAAAAAAAAATTTAAGCTGCTGTCACTCTGGCTTCTTTGAGTCTTCCCAGTAAGAGTATTACTTCTGCTCCTCTCACTATTTAATGCTCTGCCAAAGAAGAAGGAGAAGATCATCCTTGGACACACCTTCTGCCAATGCTATTCCAGCACACCTTCCAGGAAATGGACTTAATCTGGTCAGCATTACCAAGAATTTTCATATGCATGATCCTGGTAACATGTCCTCTTACTTTGATAGAAATCAAACCACTATTTAAAAATATGTATTTTTTTTTTCACATTATTTCTGCTTTCTTTGTCAGTCTTTTTCTCTCGACTCATGTTTATGCTTTTATTTCTGGCCATTTGTCCCAACTTGTCTAGTCTTCAGAGTCAAACAATAATGAGGGTACTTTTAAAAAAAAAAACAAAAAAAAACTACATACATCATCATAGGTGAACAACAGGTAGTGAGCAAGCAGCACTGTACAATTATTACAACCTCTTGGAGCAATACCATGTAATCCAGAAGCACCCATCCCTGCAGGCACTTAAAGACTTTGACCCTTGCACTCCCTTGCAATGTGGTTAATGCAGATTACAATGGTCTGACTACTGAGAGCCCTCCTCACAGCTGCTCCCACCTCTCCCAGTCCACACGGGTGTAATTTAGCAGGCTGGGCCACTAGGTTCCCCGTGGAAGCTTTGAAACAAAGTCAATAGAAATTGGACAGAAACTTTGTTAACGAGAAATAAAAATAATAATTAAGAAAAATGCAGCTCTTTAGACTCGTGCGTTTCAGGGTGAGATGGAGAAGACAGGGGTAAAAGAGCACTAAGTGGAATCAAACAGGCAGCTCATTTTGTCTGACAGGAGTTGGCACCTTTACACTTCCGTCTCTCTCGCTGCCAGTGACCTCATTCGGGCTTAAGCAGGATCAGCTTCTATAACAACATGGAAGTTAACCACATGGATGTCAGTTTATGATTCGTCAAAAATGTCTGTAGTTGTTTAAATGTTGGCTTATAGTTATATTGCTGTAAGGCATGTCTGTTACAGTTACTTTTCATTCTTTTTTTTTTTCTAACTTTATAGAGTTAGTATAGGGGCAGAACAGCAGCACAAAGTTATTCTGGACAGTATCCAAGCCATGGAATTTATTATGCCCTGTCAGTGGGTTGCACTGTGTATTGAATATAGTCGCTCTAAACTAATTGACCGGTATGGTGAGAGGCACTGAATTAGGCAAAAGAGTCCAGGATGTGAAGTTGGACTTGATTTATTACTTTGAATGCAACTCAAATCAATGGCTCAGCTCCCCAAAACCATTGCATTTCCCAGCTGAAATCATTGTTATTCTTAAGAAAAGAGAGATTATGCGGCCTTAATGAGTTTCAGTGGTTGAATGTGTTTGTGTGCCATTCAGGGGTGAAATCATATTTAATGGCTGACACTCAGTTCATGGCAGGTCCTCCTTTTTCTCAGTGGCAGGTCACCTTCGTCACTGGGAAGGCTCTTTCAGAGGGGAGGGCCAAGGATAGGGTCCTACATTCATGAAAAGAGGAGCACAAACGCTGTGCATGAGAAATGAAATGGGAGAAAAGCAGTTGATTTGCACACAGCACTACAGCTCAGCTTAGGGTTGGCTATAGGCCTCAGCCTGCTGACCTCACTGTGCCAGACTGGGACCTCACTTGCTTTGGGAGACGCTTTTGTTTCTCCTGCTCAAGAAGAACAGTAATTTCATTTCAGTCTCGACAGCCCAGTTGCCTTGGCTTCTGGGCGAAAAATGTTGCAGATCGCTAATAAATTAAGATGCTCCCTTTTTTCTTCCCCAGAGCTGTTTGTCCCAGTGTCCCAAACTAAGCCCGCAATTATATTTTCACAACTGAAATCACATTCATTTGCAAATCAAGCGCCTCACAATTAATTCCCTTAGACTGAAATTCTAAGAGTCCGATGGAAAAAGAAAGAAAAGTCCAGCTGTAATTTGGCCTGATGACATTTCCCTAAATTCTTGTTTTCTGTTTTCACACATGGTTCACAAAGCAACCAGGTCGCTCTCTGCAGAAAATGTTCCCAGTATTTTACGTCACAAACAGGACCTTCGTGATGGTGTTAGCAGAAAACACTCCCAAAGTCACCAATCCAGTCTGAAATACCAAGATTAATATTTGCAATTAGGAATAAGGACTGATTTGTTATGATTTAGTTGGGGCTTCTGTGCAGTTAGCCTTGAGTTTTGTTGCACAAACATGCATTTCCTTACACTAATCAATACAATTGCTGTAATCTGACCCAGTGTCAACAGTGATATGCTTCTACTAGGAATAGTGCATTAGCATGAAGAGTTATGAGACTAATGGTCATTGGCTGACAAATGAAAAAAGCCCATCCCAGCTTATTCCAGTTTAATAAGTATTGAATCCACTTTATTGATTATTCACTGCTAATATGCAGTTTCTATCAATAAGCAGTTCTCATTTCAATATAAATCCAATTATTGCTATTGCTAGTGAGGAAATGAATCCCCCCGTTATTTTCGTTTCCCTGTATATAATAACCTCAACCCCAGTCTTTGTTTATTCATGACACAAAAAGGGTAAATCTTATTCTTATAAGCCTATACTTAGAAATCTTATTTCCAAAGAAGTTCACATTTTACCCTCACGTGGCCTCAGACAGCATTGTGAGTCTTTGTTTATTGCAGATTAGTGAAACATACTGTAACTATGAATAAACTGTATTCGAGTCATCTGTGCGCTCGGCATCTGACAGTGACTCACTTCGAGCTAGTTGAAATGTTCTTCTGCATTCCTCAGTAGAATACTATTAAATCCCCCTTAAGTCTCTCTAATCACCTGGTTACACATAAGGCTGTTTGGTTTTTCAAATCATCTCTAGTTAGAGAAGTGAGGGAGAACGAGAGAGACATCATTACTCTGTAATAAAGCATCCATATGGTGTAGATGTTGAGCTGGTGCAAATCCCTGCAGCTTAGCTGCAGAGCACCCTGGAAGGGAAGGTCAGGAGTAAATGCTTCTCACTTAAGCATATGTTTCTTCTTCTGGCATGTATATTTCTGCATTGATGGCATGACCCGGAGCTCATAGGTACTGCGGCAGGTTGTAGGACAATAGAGAATTCTATGTTCCGACTAATCCTCAGCTTCATAATAACAACATGTCCAAGATTATCCCAACTCTGAATGTCTAATAGCATGAGCGGTTATATTAAGTAACATAAGTGTAGTGCATAAAGCGCGCTTCACAATAAATGGGGTGATGCAGTTATTGTAGTTTTAAACTGCTAGGAAACAAGTGCACACATTTTTTAAAAATCTGAAAAAGCTGTCTTGACTCTTTACATTTGATTAAAAATAAGTTCAGTCTGACACCGCTAATGAGATTTTCTCCACTAACTAAACAAATTATAGATTATATGTATTATTTACAAAGGGCAATCCTTTTCCGGAAGTGGTGTGGATCTCTGGAAATTCAAGGCTGTTCAGCCAGATCTTTTTTTTCACCGTGGCAACTTTTCTCTAGATGTGTGTGTTTGTCTACCAGCTTACTGGATGCTTCTATCTTGCAGGCTGTTGAACTCAGGCTGTGACTGAACTGAGGATATGTGGGAAACTACCCTTTTTTTTCTGTTATTTTCCTCCAATTTTTTTTACTTCTTCTTGTTTGTTGTTCTATTTCTTTATTAGGCAGATTCATAAAGCTCCTTCACTGAAATCACATGGCTACTAAAATTCACTTTGCATTCATCTGAATACCCAGTAAAGTCACTTTCTCATACGTGCTGTGTAACTGTGCAACGCCTCGTTCTGTAGTGGTACCACAAAGGTTTGGTGGATCACTCACAGCGGTCAAGCCAATTTAATTGTGCGTCTCCACAGATGTTAGCAAAAGTCTGAGCAGCCTGTTAAAACCTTTAGAAGTAATCTAGGATGCTGGGAGTACACTGCAGACTGGGACTACACTGCTGCATTAGCAAATAAGTCAGTGTTTCTGATGGTGCGCAAGTGTAATTGTGCTAAATCCAGGATTGGAAACTTGTCACTTTTTTGTAAAGTAACATGTGACAAAGACCAGAATATTTAGAACAAACATAAGTGGGTGGAATATCATGACGTAGTCCTTACTCTACACTAACCTTATTTATCCAAATGCAACAAGCGCACAAACACACACTCAGACACAACCGAGGAAATCTGCCTTTAATCCTACTCTCCCTCTCTGTGTTATGTGCATACTGTACTCTCAGGTCTCCAGCTAATAATACCTTTCTCCATAAAGTCCTATCAGTCAAAGTGACAGGGTGTGAGACAGTATCTCTGAGCAGCAGAAGCCTAAGTCCCGCTATTCCATTCAAATTCAATTACACACTGGAAATGTTTTTAAAAATTAATACCTGTTCAACTTTTTTAGTTTTTTTAGAGAGAGTTGGTGCAGAGACGTCATTGTGATGATAAATACATATGATCTCCAACAATCGTTAGCTCGTTCAAAATTTTGAATGACCTTGGTTAGCACTGCGGGAAATGGCGTTATGCATCATATGTTAACCCTGAGACTGAGTTAAAAAGAATACGAATTAGGAATGCAGTACTTTCTCCCCTTCCCCCAGTCAGAAGTCTTGTACTTTGCCAGAGCCTTCTGAAGTAGATAGTAGTCACCCTGGTCCTGAAGGCTCTGCCCCTAATTACAGAGCAGCTGTAATTACAGAACCTGGATGGAGCGAGAAAGAGAGGAAAACCTAAATCCAGCTATTGTGAATTTAGATGACTGCCTTTTGATGATACCTGGGGTTTTTTTCCAGCATTGAGAGGTACAAATAATCCCATCAAAGTGAACAATAGCTACACACCTGCCTCTGACACTTCTGTCCAATTACATGCAGCTAAACATAAGCGCTGCCTGCCTCCTTGCTCTCAGCATTGACCGTAAATTATCAACACACGTAAGGTACCTCAAATTATGAGGTTCTGTAACTTCTGTGCTACTAATGAGAAGGACTCAGATGAGCCTGTGACATTTAGCATCGGCTAATGGCACCGGTTTACTAAATACTCAGTGATATAAGAGGGTATCTAAGTGATAAACAAGTTTAATGATGCCTTCTTCAGCTCCTTTACATTTGTTTCTAATGGAAACTGTTCATTCTTACACTGATCGTTAAGTGATGTCCAACAAGTGAAAGCAAAATCTTCTCTTTTTGTGGGTTTTGGTTCATTTTTATTACATTTTTTAGAAACAATACCAATTAAATATAATAAAATATAAAAAGGCAGCCTCTTATCAATCACCAATAAGTATGTGTGTCATGGTATTCATAAGTTCGTCAGTTTGCATCCCAGTGAGGAGTCTCAGTGTTAATGAGCTGACCCCCGAGGTCAAAGTTTAAGCTGTCTTCCAGTTGAGTTGTCAGCACAGCAGGGCCATTGTGTTTAGGAAAGCAGCTGTAGGTGGAGCTCAGTGTGTGTGTGTGTGTGTGTGTGTGTGTGTGTGTCACGGAAAAAGAGACTGTTTATGTGCATATGTGATTATATGTTGAAAAAATTGTGTGTGATGAGGTATGGGTCACCGAGACTTTATGATATGTGGTAATATCTACCCATTCAAGTTTTTCTCAGATCTCCCACACGACCCACTGCGTACATGATGCCTTTCTCTGTGTCTCTGCCTTTTTTTCACTGCCTTTGTATCAAAGCATACAAAAGTACATTTTACACAAAAGCTCCAGAATTGGAATCTAGAAAGCACCGGTACTTTTAGAGCATGAGCAGATATGTTATGGGTAAGGCATCTATCTGGAGATGTCCATCAAAATACAATATATTACAACAAGATGTAGTAATTCCCTGTTGTATGACCTTTAGCTTCCTTTA
>VUQJ01012160.1:69496-82485 GCA_015108635.1 Andinoacara biseriatus
CCGTCTAAATGCACTTAGATGGGCTCGTCTCTGTCAGAGCGCTCACTTGTCGCTTTTTGTGATCTGGTTTTAAAATTACTGAATAAGGTACTATCCAAATCCTAATGTTTTGAGGTTGGGAGGAAATTTTAAAATATGCTTCTAATATGTCATTTTATAATCAGAGGATATAGTGCTGGGTTGGTACAACAAGTAAAGGAAAGATAACCAAAAACGCAAAGCATAAAGAATTTCGGCTGCTATAATCTTATGGGAACATTAATAAAGTCGTGGAATAAATGTTATACTCCCAGCTGTGGTCAACTGAAAATAATGCTGGATGCCGAAAATCATACCTGCCCTTCAGCAGGCAGGCAGATTCCCATCGGATTTGGTCCAGGTGTTGCTGCTTCAGTGAAGCTGGATGTGAATACTAGTAAAATAAATGATTTCTTTATTATGCTATCAAGATTCCATTATAATGTTTGCATTTCTAATCTCTTTTTAAGCCTTTATTTGTACAGTGTTAACTGGATCACAGGCCGTTTTTTATCATCTTGTGCTTTACTGTTGTATCCATTCACATTTAAAACTGGTACTGGTACTACCACAGAGCTTCTAGTGTTGACCACACAGCAGCACTGCAGCAGTTTGGGGTTTACTTCCTTATGCCATAGCACCTCAGCAGTATTTGAACAGGCACATTTCCAGGCTTTTGCACACTTCTCTAACCTCAGGACTACTGTGGTCTCCCATGCGTTAAATATCATAAGAACACAGAATTTACACAGGCCACAAAAACCAAGAGTCAACAGAAGAGGTTGTTTACATAACTAAAAGTCCCAGGTAACACTGACATATCCCGGCTATCATGTTCGGATGCGCCATAATCAGGATGTGCTCCTTAACACGGCAATATTTCGTTTTACTTTAGTTTTTGCTCTCTGCGTTGCCATCAGCCACAAAATCCTGTTCGTTTGTCTGACACAAATGCACATTTAGTCGGGTAATGACTCTCTCTTCTCATAAAACATAAACAATATACATATGAAAAAGCCCGCACACAAAAACACATACAAAAGCGGCTTCTTTTCAGGGAACTGGGGCCTCTGTAATTTCAATTTTAATGGGAGCTGCATGTGTGTTTGTGTGTGACTTGACCAGACACCCTAACCCTGTGTTAGTAACAGGACTAAAGGAGGAGTGGGGGTGGGGGGAACTCTTAATATTACAAACCCTCATAAATCGTAGGCCCCTGTAGCATTTATGTCGGTGGCTTGTGATCTAGGGTGATAGGCATGTCCGGACATAACTGCCCTCCCTCCTGTGCCTCGCCTTCTTTCTCTGTTGCGTGTATGAAAGAAACAAAAGGTCAGAGGTGAACCCGGTCGCATGACAACAGGCTGACAGGCTCAGTTGCTAAGGGGATAGGTGACAAGGTGGCACAGACGTGGGGTGACAAGGTGATGGCATGAGGTGACAGAAAAGTTACCAGGTGAGGACAGAGGTGAGTGACGGCATCTGACCAACTCCGCTGCATCATGTTTTCTCCCTCTTCTTCTTTGTCTGTCTTTCTTACTGTCATCCTTTCTCTATCTGTCCACCTCTCATGTCTTGGTCACACCAGCAGTCACACTCCATCACACCTTTGAACTCTTTTTACTTCACTTTGACAGGAAATGTGTGTGTGGGCTTTTTTGTTTGACTTAGTGTGCATGTGCGAATGTGTGTGCACACGTGCATGAGACTGTGTGCAAACATGGAAGTACTTGTGTACTTACACATGTCAAGTGTTCAGTCCCATGTATGTGTGGCAGCTTTTGCTCGAGTTGGACTTTTGTTATCTCACTTTTTACTTCTCCACTTGGTTTTAGTTTTAATCCTGTGTGAGTGTTTCACAGCAGTTAACATCCTTCCTGTTTGCTCTCATAGCTCTGAGTCACAGCCATGACGTGCACAGCCAAAGGGGAGGCATACGTACTCCTGTTGGCAGCTGAGGAGAACCAGGGGGAGGAAATGAAAGGTACTCCCCTCATTTCATACACCAGCAATCTCACACACTGACTCAGCAACCAACCATAACAAATGTGTGTCTCTGTTTGTGTGCCTATGGCCTGGAACTGCTTACATTTGTATATCTATGCATCGGTCTACATATTACACCTTCTAAAAATAACTTTGCAATGTTGCACAAATAGTTTGAGCTCAGTGGTCATATTTGCACAATCTGCAACAGAGCAGTCTGTTCTCAGAGTATCAGGGAGATATAATTCAGCAGCGCACTGGAAAGGATTTGATCTGTCTGGCCCTTCACACACCCAACATCTTGTTCTGTGCAGCTCCTCCTTCACAGGGAGGTGAGAGGAGACACAATAGCAGCACTCATTGACCAGGTTAATAAGTATTCTGTCTTGGTCCCAGTCAGATGCTCTTTACCTTCTAATGCACTGAGTGTGTTTCTGTCTTTAAAGCAGCACAGTGACCTCATGTCTGCTTCACACAGCTTTTGTAAACTAATGAATGACAGGGGCCAGGGATTCTGCTGCCTGGTTGAACAGTACCAAGCTCTGTGTGTGTGTGTGTGTCTGTCTGTCTGTCTGTCTGTCTGTCTGTCTGTCTATGAATTTGCACATATATAACTTCTTCACCCTTAACACTCCCATCTCATCTACCGTATTCTGTGTGTTTACCAAGAGCAGTTTGTACGAGTGGATAACTGCAGGAAAACACTTATGTGTGCATGTGTGTAGCAGACAGGTGGATGTGTATTGGGTCTGGGTGTATTTTTCTCTGGGTCATATGGGGCATGTCACTCTACACTTTATGTTGGATGGTTGCATGAGGTTGTTTTGGTAAAAACAGACTTTTATATTTTGAGTATCACCACAGAGCTTCTCTAACATTTTCCATACCAGTGGAAATAGCTGTGCTCGTGTAGCCGGCCTGACTTTATAGTTTAGGCTGCAGCAAATTCTGCATGGTGTTGTGTGAAGGAGTCGGTTGTAGCATTGCCAGTTGAGGCAGGTTTATTCTCCCAGAGCTGTTCAAAAGAACATAAATTCAGAAGAGCAACTTTGTATGATGGAGCTTTTACATGCACACCTTTAAGAGAGAGAGAAGAGCAGCAAACGGCATGAGAAACTACCCGCATGCTCCCGCAGCCTAGCTTAAGATCGGCACATTAGCATGTTACAATAAAGCGCTGCATGCGACAGAAAAACAACAGTTCACACCAAAACATTCAACAACATTACAAGACGACTTCTGTGAGTATAACAAGTAAGGTTTGAACCATTTTTTTTAAAAGCACTTTTACTGCATTTAAACACTCTTTAACCAGGATCATTAGCGTAACCTCACCTCTCCCCAGCAGCGCCTCCAGCCGGAAAGTACAGGAAGTAACATGCGGAAAGTCAAAGGTCACGCAAAGAAAATAAAAGCTCCTAAAAGTATAAATACAGAAAATAAATAACAAATAAATAACAAAACCAAATAACAGATTTTTGGAATTGGATTTTTGGTGAAATATAAATAAATCGTTTTAATACACCTGTTACACTTGTTAAAGGAGCGGTTAAATAAAATGTGTTTAATTTCAATGTTTAGATTATTGGTACAAAAATGTATTAAAATATTGTTCGTACAATCAGTTGACAACTGGGTATTCTGCACCACTGAGTGCTTTATTAGTTTATTATTGCTTTGGTAATATACCCGCCCTACTCCACTGGCTTTTTCAGCCTTTGAGCCACGGAGGATCAGAGTATGAGCCCTCACCATGAGCGAACTTAACATCCAGATGTTCAATTCCCAGATACTTGCTCATCATTCTCCAGTGAGTTTGTTTTGTCTGTGAAATACAAAAATAATCTATGAAGGAGCTTTTAAGACAAGGAATAAAATATTTTAAAATAATGCTAATAAAGCCAAAGTTTCACACGTGATAATACTTTTGTTATATCATTAGTGTATTAATAGGCTCCTCGCAGCTCTGTGTACCGTTTAAATTTTCTGATTGGATTCGATTCGTGTGACATAATGTGGAGAGCAAAATGTTTTATACATTCACAATGAAAAAAAGTAAATAGTATCAAGAAATGCTAATATGGTTTAAATTATGGTTTTAAACCCAGGATACTCAGGGTGCTTTATCCAGCCAAGATGCTGGGCAGTTCAAGACTGTCACTGCTATTCTGACCTATTATTAAATCGGATTAATTTTTCTGGTTACCTAACCGAACTACATAAAACAAGACAATCTATTTTCTCCACTGCTTATCCAACCAGTGTCATGTTTCAGAAACGCAATCATTTGCGCTCATATCCGCACAATCCAGTTTAGACCACCGTTTAACCATGGAGGCAACCAGTGCAAGCATAGGGAGAGCATGTAAATCCAGAACGTTCAAACCCAGGACCTTCTTTTTGTGAGGCAGTAGTACTAACCACTGCACCATCCTGCAAATACCAAGTTATAAATCCAGAAGTCTATTTTTTTTCTGTTTTTACTGTGGTAAATAACTGAATCTTAACTACTAGTCAGCCACATCTTTACCATTATGTTAGTGCTCATCTTGTGTTTTATTGTCCCTGGTCAGGAAATCCAGATTGGTGTTTTCCTAATAGATATTGACCAGTCATGCTTTCTCACTATTGTTTTCATATCATTTCCAGAGTAGGATTAAGATCCGAATTCCTTGACAACAGAAGAGGAATGTAAAGAGGGAAAAGAATTCATCTCTTATTTCTGATTTTCACAGTCATATAATGTTTGCAATATACCACATTTTGTAACATTTACTGGAAATTGCCATTTGTAGAGAACCTAAACTATCATTTACTGCATGTGATTGTTTTGGTGTCACTACTTATTGTAGTACCTGCTGTTAACGAAAGCTATCGCCTGCAGCTACTTCCATCTTCACAGCTGTTAAAAGGTGTTCGTTCAGGTCCTGGCAACCATCAGGTGTCCTGGCTCACCCAGCTGGTTTGCTCTCCAGAGCCAGAGGAGAGTACTAATGGATGAGGGACGTCAGTGTCAAGAGAGGGGGAGAGAGAGAGAGAGCAGCCGATGCCTTGTCCTCCTGCCACGTGTTGTTTGTTTACAGGAAGGTGCCACTTGGCTGTGTGTGAGTGTTGCTAAGGGCCAAGGCCTGGATGGAGAGATAGGGATTCCTCACTCCTTAATGACTATTGAGTGTGTCTCACAAGATGACAGCCTGATGAGAGCACCTGGCTGGCATTCGGCACAGCCTAGTGCCACTTCCTCACAATGTAGGAAGCCAGCAGGAATGCTTTATGAATGCGTATGCATGTTCAGCTCTCAGCAATAGCCGCGAATCAGGAAGTCATGTGATCTGCTCTCTAATTGTCATGTTTAAGTCTCTTTTAAAGAACAGATGGAAAATTCCAAACTTCGGAGGTCATGCACTGAGGCCACCTTTTGTTTGCTCATGCAAGAACAAAAAAAATTACCATTCGCTGTTTACGTAATTTTGTAGATTTTTATGTAAACCACAAAGCAGGAAAACAAAGTTACTTAATAATTTATGTCATGTTTGGAGAAGTAGCAACAATCCATCTTTGTACAGGGTCATAATTTCATTGAAAATATCATTTTTTATTTTTGCAGTATTGAATGTGTGCCTAAACCTGAAATTTTATGCGTTTTTACCATAAGGTAATGGACTCGCCCTTCTAACAATCCTGTTTTTTTGGTGTCTCGTTGTCAAAATGTGATGTTTTTGTGTACCTCAGGAAGAATAGCTACTGTGTTGCTGCAGTTAACCTAAAAAAAATAATCTAAACTACACTTATTTATTAGTTTCAAGTTGATGAATATAACTCTTTTTTTTTTACAGTAGCAACTGCAAATGTTTTTCATTTTCTGCAGCAGGCTACATTATTATTTGGTTCAGGCTTATATCAGTAATCATACTTCTCAAAGCCCCCCACACTGCCATAGTTGGGGTGAGACACCTCACAATTACTTATCTGCATTTTGTTGAGACGTTTATAATTCCCACAACCTAATACAGGAGCATCAGCTCAAATTACAGGCTTTAAGTTACATGGTGAGAACTTATTTATTGTGGCACCTTCTCTTTCTTTGCCAGTGTCAGTCGACTACAAAACCTAATTAGTGCTTTCAGCTTGACACCCATTAGCTGAAACCCAATCCTTGGCCTGCTGGAGAAAAATAATTATGACATTCCTCTTATAAATCATTGGCTATGTCCTGAGCCCTTTCAATGGAAATATGATTTCCCACTACAAATTGTCCAACCTGTTTTATGTTCTCCAACACATAATTAAACCCGTGGTGTGTGAGAGGAAGTAATTTTGTTCAAAGGCTTTTGGCAACAGCAGTGCTATGTCTTTTCTGCTTGTTTAGAGAACAGCTACTGGCAAACCTGGACATGTGAGCTGTGTAATGGATTAGGAACAACAGCAACAACATGTGTGAATAACCTGTATTTGTCAGTCAGCCAAGCGACATGGGAAATGAAATACATCACGAAGTGGCAGGGGTGATCTGTGGGTCATCGGGTACAGAGCGGGCCACTGGCAAACCACTTTCTGACTTGGGCAAAATGTGTCCACACATTAGGGCTGTGGGACTGAACAAGTTTGCTTTATTCTCATGGGGAGGCTGGCTTCAAACCACAAGTAGCCATGCGTGACTTAGTGGGGCTAGCCTCACTGAATGACAGCCATAGAATTAAAAAGGCCCAAGGGTGAACTTGCATGTGTTTGATGTCACAACAGCCTAAAACTTGTTATAAGGAGGACTAATACCCAAAAAGTTAAAATGCAATTGATGACACAGCAGTCTTCTGTGTCACAAACACAGCACTTTACTGCCACCTCTTTTGCTCTTTCCAAACCAGGTTCCCAGAGCGAAGCTATTTTTTTGTTATACTAACAACATCTGTGCTATCTTTAGTCTAGCATTTGCCTTTGCATGTCCTTACCTAGAGTTTAAGATTTTGCTTGGAATAGCAAAGAGGTATGGCAGATTGCTCCAACCAATCAGAATTGCGATTTCTAAGAATTTTTACAATCCATGTAAAATGTATTCATATATTTGGTGAGACCACAAACCTCCATGGCCCTGTCTCGTAGGCTGTATATCACATGACTACATGATAAATATATCTTATGACTCCTTGAGCTTTTGGGACATCACTAGTGTGTTTAAATATGATATGTAGAGCTGAGAGCACTGACTGCTAATGGTCGCAACTTGTCAATAATGGGGTGGGGCACTGACACCACAAACATGGTGGAGAAGTCCAGTTTTGTAATTTGATGTAGTGCAGGTGAAGCCTAGAAGACAAATGCTGGCTGCAGCAACCTCTTATAGGAAATTTAAATGGGTGAGTATATCACTGCTCTAAAGTTTTTATGAAAGGATAAAATGGTATACAGACAAAAAAAAACTGGTTCCTGATTTTAAAGATGCTTTTAAATGGTGTCAAGTTGGGCCTTTTAACATGAGAATTTGTGGTGATCGACTCCCTTTTGGAACTAACCTCAAGTGGCCACTTGAGAAACTGCGGTTTGTGGCACTTAGGTGTTGGTTTCATTATTCAGTATCTGAGGTTGTTGTTTGACTGGTGGCCAAAAAACTCCTACCTTTTCGAAGCACTATAAGTGGGTACCCTACAGTCTTTGTAGGGCTTTGCCTTAAAGTTTGTCAGTTTGACACAGAAGGTCAAGGTCCATGGTGAAATCACAGATGGAAAAACACAAGTGGTCAAAATAGGACTTCTAGGCTGCTATTTCTATCCATCCATCCATCCATATGGCCAAAGACAAGTGCACAAAGTTGCCACTTGTAGATCACGGGATTTAACCCTGCTTATGACCCTGCTTATTGTTGTTGTGGTGGACAGGCTAATCTTCTTCATACATGTAATCCTCCTGGAGCGGGAACATTAACTTATAGTGTCTGTTTATCTGTGCCCTTCCAGGCAGGGAAAGGTAGGACCATTATCCTTCCTGTGCGCGTGTGTGTTTGTGTTTGTGTGTGTGCGTGCGAATGCATGTGTGCACTATATGTGTGTGTGTGAAAGGAAGCAATAGCCTGTACCAAAGTCAGTCATGATTGTGTGTCTTCCAGAGGTCATAGGGCAAATCTTGTGCTAATCTGGTAATCCAATTGGCTAGCCGTATTCACATGATCTGCCAGGTTGCAGGACAGCCATCCTCTGTTCAGACACACACATATATTGGCAAACACATACCCACACATGCCTGCTGTTTACACCCTTCTCGCGACAGTCTTTGACTCCATGACACCAGCCTGTTTGATTCCACTTAGGCTGGAAGCAGATTAGTGAAGGTGACTCCTCCTGAGGGAGAATGCTTCTGCATAATTGGCCGAATTTATAAACCAATCAAAAGCACATTCTGAAAAACACTATTCTTCAGCCATTATTAACTCTGTGTAGTTGGATAAGCAGGGGCTGATCTGCAAGTCCACACTTCATATGATATATAAACCTGTACATGTGATTGATTCTGTTTTCTGTTTGAAGCTATCCCGTTGACAAAAGAGGTTCTGTACAGGCAAACTCTGGCTGACCCTGTTTATACTTCAAAGTCATAGGTGCAGACAGAACTGCAAGAACATTTGATTTGATTACCAGCATTTTGGAAGATGATAGAAGGTCACTTGCTTTTTTGCAATAAAGACAAAACCATAAATGGCCACATCAAAGCATCAGATATTTATACACTCGTGCATTTACCCTCCTTAAGCACATGCGAATATCACACTTACCTGGACTTAATCATTATGAGACCATCTCTATAGTCCTAATCTCATCCTGTGTGTACTAACTGCTATAATGTATATGAAAGGAAAATGCAGACATATGGTTCCCATGCATTCAGAGGCTAGCAACCACATGAGGGCTACATGGTGAGTGTGTGTCTTGCTCTGCAGCACCAAAGCCAAGGCTTAGTAAGGGACTGGATCCGATTTCCCAGGCTGAAGCAGGACCTCAGGGCACTGTGTGGAAACTGAGCTAATTGCAGGATATTGGTCCTTGGATGATTAGAGGAAGACATGGAATGCCTGGTCTGTGATGCAAGCAGACCAAGGTGAGACTAATGACGGATGCATTTTTTAATGTGTTCAGATAAGTTTGTATCCTGCAGTGCTTTGACAAGAAGGGCACGGCAACCAAGCACAGTTTAAGGGGAGAAAGTTATAGTGCCATCATTTTCTCTTAAAACATACAAAGTTCTAATCTGATTATATCAGTATCAGTATCCAAACCACAAAATGTTATTTAAATAGGCAAAAGATTTGTTCAAGCGTTCCACCGCAGATGCTGCACAAAGAGGCTAAAAAAAACTTAAAACAACGCACACACATCCCTCCTGGAAAATGATCCTAAAGTACAGAAATTAAGCTGCACACAAAAAAGCAAAGAGAGCTGGAGAAAAGATGATGTGTGTGTGAATCCTACATCACCAGCTTTGGAAAGTTACATTGTTCAAGAGCCTCCCTAATGCTTGAAGTGAGGCTCACCAAAACTGTTGTACTTCCTGATGGAGTGTATTGTTAAGTCTATTTAAGTTAACTAGCTATAAGACAGAAGAAAACAACATTTTTGGATAAAAACCCTTTGCAATCACTGTTTTGATTGATAACACATTTATTTAGGGCAATATTTTTTTTTTCCAAGTACCTCTAATGGATTCAGATTTTTTTTTCATTGTGTAACAACTTTACATGTTGCTAGTTACTGCCCAACACTGCACGTACACATTGTTGTACAAACCATTGCTGACACTAAACAGCGCAACCTTACATGTGCACCAAAGTCTGTATTCTGTCACAGAACAGTAGCAGCTATGGCATGTAATTCAGTTAACAATACTGAAAACTACATATGTGCTAACACTTGTCTTTTCTTATAGATGCCTTAAGCCACATTCAACAAGTGGTAATTATTTTCCTTTTCTATGATGCAGCTGCTCCAGCTCCTCAGCTATGCTTCCCTCAGTTGTTTGTGTCCAGAAATGTTGGCCATACTGGGCAGGAGGCATTCTGCAACCAGTGAAGTGTTGCGCTCCCTCTGTGCAGAAACCAACCCTTTGATTCTGTGTCTGCGTTTAGTCGCCCCCTTTGTTTACAGTGTTTGTTTGATGTTACTTTAGCAGAAAGAGACAGACACCATTGAGTAGTGGGAGTGCAGTTCTGCTGCGTGCCATTCACGCCTGCTGTAGAGCGCACAGAGTCAAACACAACAAGGGTAGGCCATTGTTTACCAGTGGAACTAATCACCCTGATGGCACCTCCATAAATCCCCCTCCCTGTTGACAGTGATTGGAGTGTACCTATGTGTGACCATGGACAATACAAATGCGCCAAAGGCAAATAGAATGGGGGTGCACTGAGGCAATATTTAGCTTGGCCAGATGGCCAGTTGCATGCAGCAGGCTTCTTGGCCCTCCACATCTGCTCCTTGTGATGTGCCAACAGTGTCTCAGCTTTACTTTCTAGGGCTTTCCTGTGCACCCTGTTTTGTCCCTCTACATTGCAATGTCTCCCTACTTTACTCAGTCTCTTGGAGGATTCCTTCCTCATTCGTGCAGTCTTGTTTTTCCATCCACATGGGCAGGCTCGTGGTACTTTGAGAGACACATTGGTCTGGGTCCCAGTCAAAAAAATCCTCTTTAATTTCTTTATTTCCTTGTCCTGGAGGATGATCAGATTCAGACTTGTGGTGTGGTCTTGTTGCATCACCAGTCCACACACAGAAGCTTGCTTATGCAGCTGTTTAATATAAATTCTCTTCGACTATCTTTGTCCAGATGGTTTATTTTTACAAACAATACACAGAGCTGCATTCCTACTGAGCTCCATCCCCACCCCTTTACTGTCTGTCTAACTAGACAGCTTCACTTCAGAGGAGCAGAAAGACAGCAATAGCGTGCTGAGTGTGGACAGATGGTCCAGTGACAGTGCTGTCATACAAACAGGCTTCAATAAAAAAGATATATAGACATGTATTGGTATGGATACATAAGCCATTTATTTTCAAAGGAGACTTACATTCAGGTCCACATACTTGATCATGCATGAGGAGACAGACGTGCACTGAGGCCACGAAGAAAAAAAAAAAATTGATTCCACTGTATTTATTTTTTATTGGATATATACTCATTTGTCATAGATCACATGGTTTGTAGATGATTTCTACATGACAAATATGTGTTGTGTTTATATTACTTATGTTTAATGGTTGCATTTTGCCCTCGCTGCACTATAGCAAGGCGCGCTTAGTGTTACGTACAGAGATTTACAGAAGTTTGTTTGGCTACAGTGTGTCACCATATATTAACCATTAACTGTACTGTGCAAATATGGCAATATAGAACACTATCCACTGCAATATGCACTGTAATATTTAAACATATACAATCAGTTCTTCCATGTTCCATATTTCCATATTTCTGTGTTTTGTGCCTTTAATTAGACAGAGCAAGTCAGGATATTACTTTGTGTGTGTAAGCAGTAACACGTTTTTTTACATCTCACTCTGATTTATTTTAATCCAAAATGCTGCAGTGAGGGTACTGACAGGGACTAGAAAGAGAGCACATAGTTCTCCCATATTGACTTCTCTTCATTGCCCCCCTGTTAAATCCAGAATTTAATTTAAAATCTTTCACCTCATATGCAGGGCCTTGAATAATATATATCACCCCAATAGAGCACTTTGCTCTCAGACCACTGGCTTACTTCCTATGATATTTAAGAGTAGAATGGGAGGCAGAGCCTTCAGCTTTCAGGCCCCTCATTTGTGGATAAAGCTCCCAGTTTGGATTCAGGAGACAGACGCCCTCTTTATTTTCTTATTTTTTTATTCTCCTTCTTGATAAAACTCACAGTTAGGGCTGGATGAGGTGACCCTGAACCCTCCCTAAGTTACTCTGCAATAGGCCTAGACTGCTGGAGGCTTTCCATGATGCACTGAGCGTTTCTTCTTCACTCACGTCTTTTCACTCTCTGTGTTTATACACTGCTCTGCATTTAATCATTAGTGATTATTAATCTCTGTCTCTCTTCCACAGTGTGTCTTTTGTCCTGTCTCCCTCCCCTCACCCCCAGCTGGTTGTAGCAGATGGCTGCCCCTCCCTGAGCCTGGTACTGCTGGAGGTTTCTTCCTGTTAAAAGGGAGGTTTTCCTTTCCACTGTCACCAAGTGCTTGCTCATAGGGGGTTGTTTGACTGTTGGGTTTTTCTTTGCAGTATTGTTGGGTCTTTACCTTTACCTTTCAATACAAAGGGCCTTGAGGCGACTGTTTGTTGTGAATTGGCGCTGTATAAATAAAATTGAAATTGAAATTAACCTGCCTGAACGAAGGCTATGCCCAATTTTCAGTCAAATGGGGCTCCTGTAGGGAGTTACCTCCCGTCCCAAGCTGTTAACCGATATGTTTACTCATCCACTATGTTTATCCAGCACAGGACGTCCTGCAAAACCACTAATTGTCAATTATTTATTCCTTTTCAACTTTAGGCTATGAAGTTCTTATCTTCACACTGACTTGGAGCTTCTGCTTAGCTCACACATGTAAGAGTATTATCAGCAGTGTCATTTAATCTTATAAAGAAGCTCCAAGAAGTAAGCATAGTCCAAAACATTGAAATTCTTTTCTCTTTTGGTCCCACCATTTCACCCAATCAAAGCTTGTGTTTATGACTGATTAAATGCAGTATGGTTGGTTATAACTGCCCCTAAAATAACTTACTGAGAACAAATGGAGTCCCATTTCCTTCTGACATCAAGAATTAAATGCTCATTTACCCTGTGTTTACCACAGCCAACTGATATTCTGAGGTCTAAGACACAGATGTATAAAGTTAAACAGCGTCTGGAGATTTTTGCGATGACTGATTTGTGAGTCTTACAATAGCTCGGATTTATCTGTTAACTTGTTGACTGACTTCCTAAAAAAAAAAAAAAACCAAAAAACACTTTAAAA
>VUQJ01012163.1:3718-14945 GCA_015108635.1 Andinoacara biseriatus
CCCTTCCACTACCACCCCCCCCCCCCCCCCCAAACACTGTTCTATCTTGCTCCCTATCCCCAGACCACCACGAGGCTCTGCACTGTGGTTTCAATAAGAGAGCTGGGTGGTTTAAACATTAGCCACTTTGAGTTGTGCTCCACAGAAGCCGAAGGAGAGAAAGAGCTTGTCGTCTTCAGTCTGGATACGGTCCTGCCACTCCCCTCGAAGCCAGTTACATTTCTGGCATCACATCCGCTGTACAAGCATTTGCCAATTTCACTCACATTTTAGCAAAGATAATATTTTAAACAATATTTTAAGCAGGCCAAGCCTAATACTAAAAACTCAGTCTGTCTCTTGCCACTGTCTTTCTTTCAAATAGAAAATTCTTAATAGCCGGGGTGACCCTTTAATCTGTAAACTGTGTACAAACTGGGGCCAGTGTGACACATTTCTCTCAGCATGAGTGGCTGCAGGCTAAATCCTGCACATTGCTCCTAAAATTCTGTAACTATATCACAATATAGAAGAGCTGGCAGCCTACGGTTGTGACACATTTTAATCTGTACATGAATGCTAAAAAAGAGGGGATTATGTTTTATGCTCCAAATCGTGGAATTTACCGTGCGCCTGAAAACAAGAAACTCCAAAGTAAGAATGCAACTGAGATCAGGAGACTTCCTTCCTATTTTCAGGGGCTGAAATGTAATCAGACAGAAGTGAAGTGTTTTTAAAAGTCGGTCACAAATCTTTTGCGGGCAATGAATGCCTGAAGTCATGAATCCGTGGACATCACCAGAGAACGGGTTTCTGCCTTTCAGAGGTTGTTTGTTCATGGGTCTCAGCTGGACTGAGATCAGGTGATCGACTCAGCTGTTGAATAAACTCTGGTTTGTTTTCTCAGTTTGTTTTGGAATGGATCCATCTGTACTGTGAAGCACTGTTCAGTCTATTTTACTGAATGGATGAATCTGGGCAGACAGTACATCCCCATAAACCTGGTTTCTTCTGTCACATCATCAGCAAACACCATGCTCGCACATCTCATCGTCTCCAGTGCGTTTTTACAGATGGCTGTGCCTTCTTTGTCCCTTCTTTTTTCTTCCACAATTCTGGCATGTCTTGATTTTAGTTTAATCTGTCCAAAAAAAAAAAATTCCTGAAAGAACAGCCCACTCCGTGAAATAGCTTTTCAGTAAATTGTTCAATTACATTTGATCCCTTGAAAAAGACGGGGCTACGCATTAAAGAGTTGCAATTCCAAAACCCTTCCTGCAATTTGGATGAGAATAACCTCAAATTAAAGCCGTGAGTCTGTACTTTAACTGTCACTCGCAAACACTATGTGTCTTGGGTGTACTTGGGGAAAAAAATAAAACAATAATTGTATCAGTCTTCAAAGTATATGGACCTAGCTGTAGTGCACAAACTGCAAGCGCACAGAAACGCCGGGCATTTTGACGGTCTGAAGAGTGGCTTGTGCGTTGAGGAGAGCCGGGCCACACTTCAGCCAAGGTTATCGCCAAGGCTCGGGGAGAAGACAGAGATCCTCTTTGTGGTTCACAGCCACTCGCTTACATGACTGTCATACCACAAGACATTTGCGTGGAAGATGAGAGCAGCCGAGCATAGTGAGCTGACAGAAGCAGACAGAGAGGAAGAAGCAAGAGGCACGGAGGTAAGAAGGAGAAGCCCAGGGAGACAGAGAGAGGGATTCAGAGGAAATGAGTGGGAGGTGGGAGCAGAGAGTGGCAGACTTATATTGTGGATCTACGTGGTATGTTTTCAAAGTGCTGAATGACACTTCCTATCACTGTGGTGAGGGAAGTGGAGCGTGTCATACTCCAGTGAGCTCTCTCACTGCATCTTACATGCAGAGCAATTACCACTGGCACATCCCCCCACCCCACCCTCAACCCAACACCACCATTATCCCCCCTGCAATTCAGTGAAATCAGCCAGCAGACCTGTGACTCATCAGTTAGAGTAATAGGCCTGTCCTGCTTTGGCCTCAGGAGTCTCACAGCTTGTAGGAGGCTTAAGGAGCACGGGGAGATGACTAAACGAAGCGAAGTTGTCTCATTATAGAGGGGAAGATGTTGCAGAAATCACCTCTCATATCAGCTTTTATCTTCATTAGTATGGATCAGAAAGGCAGGCTTTTAATGGGAATCAAAACCTTTTTTTTCCCCCTCCAAACCTGGAAAGTGTCAATGTTCCACTGTTTGGTGCCGAGAACCAGTGATGAAAAGTTAAATACCTCACTCAAGGGCACATAAGCAGCATTTGGACAGCACATTATGACATGTTCCTAATGCGATACAGCTATTTGAAGAAAACACACACAAAAAGCCAAAGCAACACATGTCGGAGAAGCTTGAAGGGCTGTGCTGCCAGTGTGAGCTACATAAACCATTGTTCCACCAGCCCTGTGATTTGCACTAAAGGGGGTCACAGTTGGTTGCCATGGCAACCTTTCAGTATAGATAGCCTGCTTCTTTTCCAGCGGCGGTGATCATCAGCATCATTGAAGGAGCATCATTAGCACAGAGCCCCCGGGGCTGTGTGATCAGTGCCTGGCCAGAACATTAGAGAGTATGGAGACAGAGGATTTGGCCTTTACCATCTGCAGAGTGAAGCTGAGCTCACTCCCTGATACATGATTGTATTTTTTTTTATTCATTCACTCTATCTATCTATCTATCTATCTATCTATCTATCTATCTATCTATCTATCTATCTATCTATCTATCTATCTAGTAATTCGTGAAAATAAAAGCAAATATGTTTATTAATTTAATAAAATGTGACATTTTCTTATGTATTTATTCACTCTTGCATAAATCCCCCAGTTTGTTTACACTTTCACTGCACAGTACTGAGTGACAGTGTTATTTTCAGTTGGGTTATTTAACCTCACTTCTCTAGCAGCCTCCCACAATGAGGCAACCATTTGTGTTGTGATCCTGTTTCGATAAACCAACAGGTGCAAAGCTGAACCCATGACCCACTTTGACTGACAGCCCTCAGCTGTGTACCAGGAGAACTGTAAAAAGAATACAGATTGGGGATGGGGGGTGGGTGGGGGGATTTACATACGTAAATGTCTGAACTTAACAAACAAAACCGGAAAGGAAATGGGAACATAACACAATCGTAAATAGAAGCGAAAGCAAAAAAACAAACAAACATCATTTTATATACGTTATATGTTTACAATTACGATGCTCCATAATATTTCATTGATTTATTTCTTTGGTCATTTATTTTAATTTAAAAAAAATTTATTTAGGCAGTTTTGGCCCTCCGTACCAGCGTGCTGAGCTTGCTTCTGCATGCGTTGCCTTCAGCTCTGCTTGTTTCTTAGGCAACAACTAAGCCATTGCCATGTTGATCTCTTCATTGGAGCTGTGTCAACACATGTAATGATTGTATCATCCTGGTTTTCCAGAGGCTGCCGTTCAAATGGGCTCCTCTGCTCTTCCACATGCTTTAGGGGCTCTTGT
Organism: Andinoacara biseriatus; assembly: GCA_015108635.1. NCBI lineage: Eukaryota > Metazoa > Chordata > Actinopteri > Cichliformes > Cichlidae > Andinoacara > Andinoacara biseriatus. The sequence goes on from VUQJ01012163.1 coordinate 7,207, forward strand.
TCACGGCTCTGTGCAAATGCAGAAAAAACAAAACACAATGACACACACACACAACAGTGAAAGAGCAGCCCTTATTTCTCCGCATTTGACACTCTTCAGAGGCTTTAAAGACCCTGCTGAGGTAAACACTCACTTGGTGGGCGGCTAGTGTCTGAGCAAGAAGATAAAAGCAACTGACAGCACTCAGCAGCCTTTATGCCACACTGCTTATCCTCCTAATGCATAACTTTCTCATTGGAAATGAAAATATCAAAATAACAACCTGCTGCTGTGAGGACTCTGCAAGCATAGCTTGTTGCTGCAAATGTGTCACTCTCAGTCCCTGGATCACAGAGCCTGTGTTGTTGCTTTGGTTTAAAATCAAAGTAGAAACGCTCTTCATTTCTGTGTTTACACTGGAGCGTGAAAACTGGCGTCTAAATAACAGGTGAGCAGCACTTGAATGCGCATTTATATGCTCTCCTTCACCACATCACAGCTATTTGAAAGCTCAAGTGCCTGACAGCTTTTCCTTCCTTCAGAGCAGAATTTCATGCCATTTAAAACGGGACATCTTTTCTAGTATAAAAAACAGAGGTTGAGCTCAGGGATTGAATGATGTCCTGGCCAAAGGAACCGGCTTTGTCCATCTGTTCATCTCGGAGTCCTCTCTTCCACCTCACCTCTCTTGTCTCACTCATTTAGTGGTGAATGTGGGCCGGCCACCGAGTGCCAGTGGAGAAAAGAGAGACACAGGGCGTGCACTGAGGAGCAGATGGGAAATATCAATGAGCTGGAAAATCTGGAATAGTAGTGGGACCTCCTTCAGATGGCAGGTGAAGGCGACAATGATACAATAGTGACATCTTCTGGATAATCCCAAATCTGCATTTGCAAGACTTCTAGAAGCAAAAAAGCGGAAATGAACCAGTTTTCTTGATTCAGGAAGTCAGTGTGCAAACGCAGTAGGTTCAATATTGAATGCCAAGTAGAATTTTTGCCCTTCTTTTTTTACTCAGGGGATCATACTCAGAGCTTTTTTACCCACATTTTTCCAGGATTTTATTTTTAATTGATGTGTAACAAAAAGGAATAGAAACACCATCATTTATTCAAACACACGCTGCAACCTCCAGACATGGTTATAGTAACCAGCAAAAACTCTCAAAAGGAGAGGAACAGGAGATTTTCATCACGGATGTGCAGCCAACAAATCAGCAGCAACTGTGTGATGCAATCATGTCAGTATGGGCCAAAATCTCTGAGGAATACTTGCAGCATCTTGTTGAATAGATGCCACGAAGAACTAAGAAAATCCTGCCAATTTAGCTTTAAAATCTTAGCGAGTAAGTTAAATTTAGTTATTTTACATGCAGAAACTAGTTGAGTCTGCATTTGTGTTTTAGCCCACTGTCAGCTTCCTGTATCCCACTCAGGATTGGTTGTTACCTTATTATTCCAAATCCTGGGGCGGTGTCAATGTGAATTCTTAACAAGTACTATTAGCTCACCACGCTCACTCCAGACATGACCCGGTTATGGTTGCTATTTCAATTTTAAGTGCAGGGACATCATAATGTTACATTTTATCAAAACACTTTTTTTTTCTTTAACTAACTGGATGACAAGATGGAAGATGAGCTTTTCTATCAGCTCTGTTGGATGAGTGAGAGAAGCTAGAGAAACATACACTAAATGATTAAAACTCAGAGCCTGATAAAGCTCAACAATAACCACACTTCAGATTAATCTTGTATAACCAAATATGTGACCTTGTTATGGTACATGTGCAAAACGGGACATGCGACTTCAACAAGGTTTAAAACGATGGTTCGCAAGTGATGTTTAAAGACCTTTAAAGATTGGTTTAGAGAAGAGCTGAGAACTCAAATCTGATGCGTATCAGAGTGGGACAACTGTGGTTCCAGACGGTTTGATGTTGGGTTTGCTGTTCCACTGCCATTTGTGTTTAAAATGGGTGAAAACAAACAAAGCACTCTGTAGAACCTCTGAGGTTTAAAGGTTCTGAGTAAGCACCAGGATTATTTGAATCTCTGAAGAAATCTTACCAAGTGTAATTATCTTACTGGGCTTGCAGATAAGACTAGAAAAAAAATCTGTTATCTCTTCAAATCAAGTGTTTTATTTCCACAGTATACAAAGCTGTACAAACAAGACTGTGTGCTGGAATACGAATAAGATGTAAGAAGCCACAAGACTAAAAGTACTTACAACGATTTAATGAAAGGAAAAGATGAATTTGTGTATAAAAACAAAACACTTTATTACAATTGGGCTGAAAAATCCAATGAAAACACAACTACTTTACAAGTACAAATGTCCGCTGTTGATATTTACATTTTTTTCCTTTCACATCAATAAAAAAAGGAGAATTTATGAGAAAACAAAATACTAAAGTACATGTTTACAGTGTATTTGCTGAAATTAAAAAAAAAATTGACTAAAGGAACGTGCATTATTCTCCATTAATTATCTATAGACAACAAGAGATTCGGACATAAAACAGACTATTTATGAATACACTTATTCTAATAGAGCTAATTTCCCAATGCAAAAAACACCCATAATCCTCAGCCTCAGTTACCTTGAGTCATTTAATCACTGTGCAGAAGGCATGACTGCTGCGGCTGTCATAAGGTGGATTGTGCAGTAGTTGTGGGAGAAATTGTTAAAGGTGTAATTTCAATGAACATTCCACATCTCATAAAACAAATGAAGAGCAGAACATCATTGATCAGGTGAGAGATCGTTATGGATCCCACCAGAATTATGCGCAGAAGCATCATGATTGATCTTCAAAACTGGTTTAGGTACGAGCACTGAAACTATGTGAACACAAGATTAGAGAGGTTGGAGTTAGTTTTTGTTGTTGCAGAATCCATAAGAAAGCACAACAACCTCATCACTGTACTGCAGGAAAACACTCGGTACATACAGTCTCATTAGTGTGTATCTCTAACTGCCCCCCCCACTGGGCTTGGCAGGGGTTTTGGCTCTGATACCCCCCTGGCGAGCCTGACCCTTGGTGGCCTGCTGAGCCTGAGCGGGCTGCTGCACCGGGGACTCGGCCGTAGTGGTTGCAGCGGGCTGCTGGGCGGGACTGTGTGCAGGAGGCGTCTGGATCTGGGGGGAGGTGGTTGCAGTCACCACCTGCTGCTGGATGATCTTCTGCTGGACCACCTGGGCTGTTGCTGTACCAGCGGGAATCATCTGCACCTGAGTGGGAGCTGATGTGGTCGCCTGGGTCAGAGTCACAGTCTGAGGCTGAGCCTGGATCTGACGAGAAACAACAAACTATTTCTATCCTGTTTCAGAGATTTGATGCAATCCTTTCCACTGCACATAAAAGCTTTATGAGACCTAAACAAAACATTAACAAAGTCTGTGATGAATCATTTAAAATCAGAAATAAAAATGAGCTGCCAAAGTTTTAGGTGTGATGAAGACAGCAGAACAAAGCGATCCCACAGAAATTTCATCTGACACTTTTACTTCTGTATTCTGGTCAAATGCTCCAATTTGTGGGTAACGTTTTTGTAATATGTAGACATCAATGATAAATGAAAACAGCCTAGCGCAGTAAGCTATAAGCCAGATGGATGACAGCTGTAGCACAAGCACGACCCCATTCACAAAGACAAGATTAGCCTTCTATTTGTTTTCGAAACGTAAATTCTCACTTCAAACGATGCAGCTACTCGACCTTTCTTTCAGTTGAAAACAACGGTGTAATTGTTTCAAATCCAAGAACAACTTTCAAAGCCTCAAAGAACAAAACATGCCCATCTTTCAAAATTTTAATGCTCCCTCCTCCTTTGATATCTAAACACTGTGCGCAGCAAATGAACAGTCTGTTTATCACTGTATACATAAGACAGCTAAATTCTTGCTGACATTAATAAAATTCCTTTCAAACACAATTAGCAATTTATGAATATAAAACTGCCCTTGAGCTGGAATTCTGGCACAGCACCAGAGAACTTTAAACCCTTTAATTAGTGGAAAAATCCTTGAGTTGTGGCCAAAAATGTTTCCTAAGTTCACATTGATCTTTACTTTTGACATACATACTTTTATCAGTTCATTCATCTGTAAGATAATATTTGTGTCAGATGTAATAAAATTCACTTCAAGGTGCTCCTGATAGGTTGTGTTCATGAGAAGGTGAATGGGACGAACAACTTGAAAACACAATGCCTCCAGCTGCAGCTGTCACCAGGGAGGACATAATAATAGAGCACTAAATATTTGATACAGCCTGCAGTGGTGTTTATTCTGTCTGTAGTGTCAAGTTTCCGACTGAGGATGTGAGGCATTTAATGAGGTTATAAAGAAAAAAAAAGATCTCATGAGCACTGCTCAGTCTAAAACCCTCACCTGCTGAGAAGACGACACAATTTGTTGAATATTGGCCACAGTCGGTTGCTGCTGCACTATTGATGGGATCTTAGTCATCTGAAAAGAAATAAGCAAGGAATGTCATTAACACAGAAAAACTGTTTTACTGCAGGTATTTTGTTGCATTGGCTGCCACTAATGATGTACCTGGATTTGCTGGGGTCCAGTGGTTTTCTGGGCCGGGGTGATCCCGAAGAACTGGGTCTTGAGTCCTGGTTGGAGTTGGGTGGTAGCAGCATAGGTCACCTTCTGATGTGGCTGCTGAGCTGGCTGGGCAGCTTGCACTGTCACCTGCTGTGCACCCATCTAAGGGAAATTAAATTACAATAAATACTGTGACTGGATCTTCCCAATACAGTAATAATACTAGTGAACTATTACTTAATAAAAACACAAATTATATACAAAAATAAAGGCACTGTTTATAGTTTACCTTTTGCTGTACCGTGGCCTGTCCTGGCTGAGGCTGCCCTGCCTTCTGCTGGGGTGCAGCTGCCACCTGAACTGTCGCCTGGTGCGGTTTCTTCACCTGAATCAGCTGCTGGACCTGCATCTGTGGGAAGGATGATGCCAGCACAGGGCCACCTGACAGAATGGAGAAAGAGCAATGGATTAAAAGACAAAATAAAAGATTGCCATATAAAGGTTTCCAAACCACATTATGCAGACACAATCGGCAATACCGCTGCATCTTTTAAAACATGTAATCCAAGAATTTCAACACACCCGTTTTCTGCGGCTGGCCAATAGCCACACTAATGCCTGCTACAGTGACTGGCAGTGTAGTGACACCAGCTGATGAGACCACAGCTGGCACAGAAACTACAGGAGGCTTGGTCAGGGTCACCTGAGCTGTCTGTCCTGCCTGGGCCTGAATCTGACCCTGAGTGGGCACCCGCGCAGTCTGTGAAAAGAAAGATTAGCATTAAAGTTGGCACAACTTCAGATCAAGATTTCTCAATGACAGCCATAATTACTAGTTCTGTTGCAAATCCTGCATCAATTTGTAAATCAATATTTCCCTAATCTCACCAGTCTGGCCATTGGCAGGCTGGTTGTCAGCACAGCTCCAGTTCTTGGTGTTGTCACAGCTGCTAGCTGAGGATTAGCTTGAGCAGCCTGTGCAGCTGGCACCTGTGTGGCCTGCTGGGCCCCTGCAGCTTGCTGGCCCTGGGCTGCTGCTGCCACCTGCTGCTGCGGTTGTTGCAGCTTATGCTTGTGCATCTTAAAAAAACAAAAAACAAAAAAAAAACACAGAGATTACCACATAAAAAATAACTTATAAGTCATACAAATAAGTTATACATATTGTCATTGGAGCAGTGCCCTGTATTGTTTACTGGGTAAATCTGAAATACTGTCACCAGCGTAATAATAATCAGTTAAAACTGCTAATCTAACTCATTCAAAACACATTAGCTTAGTAGTTGGTGTATAAAAATGGTATACCTGGGGTTTGCCAACAGTTTTGATTTGAGGGGATGCAGCTTGCTGTTGTTGCTGCTGCAGCTGCTGCTGTCGGAGTAACTGGAGATGGGCTGGGTTGAGAGCCTTTGCGGATTGTGTTAAAACACCCGAGCCTGAAAAAAATGACAGAGGAGAGGTCAGGTCTGTAAAACAGTAATGTGTACTTATAAAAAGCCCATGCTAAGCTTATTACCTGATGTGACCTGTGTGACCAGTGAGCGGGTCTGTGACTGCACGGGACTCAGAGTGGTAGAAGCTACTGCAGATGCTGTCACTGGGGTAACTGCTCTAACGCCCGGGCCTGTTGCTATAGCAACCACCTCGGGAGGGGCAGTAGTAGCTGTTACAGTCCTCTGTTGTGCATGGACCACCTGCGTTCCAGCTGTACCTGCAGGCTACATTAACAATGACAAAAGCACAACAACATGAACAAAGGCTTTGATGCTCGTAATGACCTTATTCTGTACTGAGTTTGCCGCTTCACTCCAATCCAAATACTGTCACTGTAAATTAATGATGCCAGGGCAACAGTGAAAAGCAAGTATGACTTACAGACAGAGTTCCTGGTATGACTGAAGCTGCAAGGCGTTTGTTGGCCTGGAAGGGACTTGGAGGGACTCCAGGTATTGTGTTGACAATTACATTCCCCCCTACAGTGGCTAGAAGAAACAGAGTGAAAGAAATTAACTACTGAAACACAAGCTGCAGTCTAATCTAAACCATGTGTGTGCTCACGTACCAGCCTGAATGGTTGTGCCCACAGTGGCATTTTTTATGGTCCCAGCCTGTGAAACGTGAAAAGTGTGATTAAAGCTTTCACTGGCTTGTTTTGGATGTGACTATATGTAAAAACATGTAGCTCAACTTCTGAGTCTCACCAGTACAGCTGCATTAGGCACAGCAGCAGCTCCGCCTACTGCAGCAGCCTGAGGGACCTGGGCCTGGCCAGAAGCAGGAGCCTGGGCTTGGCCAGGTGCAGCCTGGGCCTGGGGGGCTCCAGCCTGCTGCTGGGCCAACTGCTGAGCCTTCTGCTGCTCTGCAAGGGCCTGCAGAAACACACGAACAAACAATGCATAGGAGCCAACACAAAAGCAAACATATTTGCAAAGATGGAAGAAAAACTGAGTTTAACTGATATGTGACAGCCTTGTTTTAAATCATTTACTCTTGCTTTATAATTACTGTATTAGAAAACATTTTAAGTGTGCATCCCTTTTCTTGGATTTTACAAGTAATTGGAGATACCAGCATAACAGTTGCGGCGTGCAGACAACTACCCCTACCTTTGTGCATCACAAGTTTGAAGGTTGTACTGACAAGTGAAAACTATATAAACCAGATTTCTCTCAACAGCTACAGAAATATTCATACCAAAACTCCTTTGTTGAAATGAAACTAACATTCTCCAAGCATGGACTAGCACCTGGATAAATAAGCACAAGCAGTGGAACGCTGCTGATAAGCACCTTTTTCTCTTTGGCAATCCTTTCAGCACGTTGAGATGCCACCTGGATGGGAGGTAGGGGCTTGTCGTAGCTGATCCCACTGAGGATAAGAAAAAATAATACCTTACACTTCTCTTTAAAGATTTTGGGTTTGATTTCCAGTGAATACAAACTAAAGACACACCTTTCTGCCAAGACAGATGCATGTTTGGGGTTCTTCTGAAATGGATTCATGCCGAGTCTGTAAGTAGTATAAATTACATACATTTAAATGGACATACCTTATCTGAACAGAATTTCACAATTTTAGCTTTTTTTTTGTTGTAAATTTAATTTTTCTCTCCTTGCTCAATACTTACAGTGGTTTGATTGGTGGGCTTCTCTTACTGGCAATGATCTTCATGAGTTCAAACCGGCTGTTGTAGAGCT
>VUQJ01012175.1:6770-18218 GCA_015108635.1 Andinoacara biseriatus
GAACATTGTGGTCTGAGTGTGTTCACCAAGTGTCTGGTGACAATTTTTATTATGTAATTATAACAGTAATTAAAATTTCTATTTATTTATTTGGTCAGTATGCAAAAGCTCCAGAAATGTGACATCCTAACCAATGGGATGCAATAGCATAAATATGACATCAGTATTTTATTTTTAAATACCACAGTTACTGTCAGCATTTTTCAGCTTTCACAGCAAACAGGCAGAAATGCAGACGTGCACACAGGTCCTCACGCTCACCATCTAATGATGAAATCGACTTCACAGGGACCTGTGCTGACACCGGCGACCTCGCAGAGAGCAGGAAGTATAATCCCAGCTTAAGTCATCATTGGTGATGACCCCAGCAGTGACCCTAAGCAATCGTAATGTGTTATTTTTGTTTTCATCAAAAGGATCTCCCGAGTCTTGGAAATCAGGGAATGAGGAAATATTAATTGTAACTGACAGATGAATAAACTACAGAAAAGGCCTTTTTGCCTTTCCCCCAAAATTATGGGTTACGGTTGATTTAGGTTATCGCCTGACTCAGACCTCAAAGGGTTAAGGTAAAGTAAAGTGCACACAAATTTACAAGGCCTGGCACTGACAATGCAAAGCAGTTAGCTTAGCTTTTCACACTAAGAATAAGATACAGTGTGGGCATAAACTATAAAATCAATATCTTTATATTCAAGATTCACACACACATTCACTAAAACAGCATAAATTACAACAATACAAACTGGATTCATTGCCTCAGCATTTATGAAGAGTTTTTACCGTCTCTGTTTTTTGGTTTGTATTTTATGTAGAAACAATTTCCTTGCCAAGAGGCAGAGATAAATGCTTCATGCACACATCTACGTGCATTTTTTTTGTGGTCCACCAAGAACGCTGTGGAAGGAACATCATTTAGATTCTCACTCCTGTTTGATAATATCACCCATCAAAGTTCCCACTGGGAAATGTCCCACTGCTCCCAATACACCGTGTGCCTGTCTCGCTGTGTGAGTTCACCTGGATTTGTGTTCGAAACCTCTGACAGGTGGAGTGAACGATCCTGACCATCTTTCTGTGATGCAGCGTTCTGCTTGGAAACCGTTGGCAGGGTGACCAGGTGTCACACTCCGTTCTTGTTCCCCCTGTCTCACATACTGAGAGAATGTCCCACATTTTGATTGGCTCCTCAAGTTTACAAAAGCAAATGCACACACACACACACACACACACACACACACACATAAAAAAGAAAAGTCGCCCTCGTGCGGAAATTTCCCGGGAGCCTTAAATAACATCTGACTGCTTTTCCAATTCCTGCACAGCCATATAAGAACAATTTTAGCCAAAAGGCATCAACTTTCAATCCCAAACAGATGTTGCACCTTTGAAACACCGACCGAAATATCCTAAAATATCCCCACAATACAGAGATCTCAGCGCTTTGTGACAAAACAAAGAAGGAAAGGCTTGAAAAACAAGCACATGCGAAACCGTATCAGGCAAAACAGAGAGGGAGAACATTTGTGCGAGTTCGACTCCCAGACCTGTTTTTTTTTTTTTTTTTTCAACCATTCTCTTAAGCTTCCAATTATGAGGGTGGCATGCGTGGTAGGAGTTCAAAACAAAAGTTGCCTCAATCTCTCGGCCTGTCAGAGATGGAGATAGTTTTCCAAACGACTCAGAGCCTCGCAGTGCTGCAATGTTCATGCAGAAGTTTGTAAATATTTAAAGAGCTGACTAAACGGCTGAGTGTACTATGCGGATGCACTCAAGCGTAGAAAATGGTGTTGGCGAAAGAAAAATCTAATTATTAGAATTTTGAGTAAAAACAAGATGAGCTGTCAATTTTTCATTTTCGGAAAGAGAAGCATAAAAGAAAAATAGTGGATTGTTCTTAGGAGAGCAGATCAGAGGTTAGCCAATAACTCAGCTTCTGTTTCCAAAACATCTCCTCAAGTTATGCGTACATAATGTCTCTTTTTGCAGCCACTATTGACTATTCTACTGTATGAATACAAAGCGAAGCGTCGGGCACCATCCCGTATAAAAGTATTAATGAAGTAAATATCAAATATTTAAACTCTGGAAATGCAAATGCAGGAAAATTATTTAATAGCCTGCAGTTTATCAGGTTACTCTCAGTTCCTGTGTACATCTGTCCCCCTTATATCAAATGCTGCAGTTGGTTTTTTTTTTATAACCAGACGGCTCTGTGTGGGGTTCCCTTGCCAGAAAACTTCAATCAATAGCAGAGATGGCTGTGGATGAGAGATCAGATCTGAGACCTGCCGTTCCTGCGAGGCAAGAGGATCCCCTGTAAGCCCAAACAGATGTGAAGTGCACCTTCAGTGAAACAGTGTTTGAACAGGTGCTCATTATGCTGCGGTGCCACCCTTTTTCTTTGTGCAGTCGATTTTCTATTTCCTTACTGAAATGGGGTCGAACATTTAACGTTGCCAAGAAGAGAGGCGCTGATTAAATAATGAGTCCAAACTGTGTGAGTGTTAAAGCTTTTCAATATGTTTGCAAAAGAAGGACAGTTTGCCAGAAGCTTAACAACTCACTTGATGTTTGTCACTTTTGTCAACCTCTGTTGTTATATATGAATAAAGTGCCATAAGAGCAAAATTTTGAGGGGATCAATAAAAGGCATTTTAGGTAGTTTTCTGTAGCGTTTATACTTAAAGGCCACACCACAGCCATCCTCCATATCTGGGTCAATTACTGCTGGGTTAAAAAGTGACAGCAACAACCTCCTTTTACTCTATGTTAACATTGCACTATGTTTGCGCAGGAACCTTTATGAAGTTTCACACCTGCAGATTCAGCAAGAACCAAGATTTTAAGAAGAAGTCGAAGAAAAACTTCACAATCTGAGTTTTTTTCTGCTGATGCACTTTGAAACTTTTCGGCTCTCAAAGTAAGATTCCTCTTTCACTGTTTCGGTATCTTATTTAGCCATCTTTATTCTAAGCTGTCTTTTATTCGCCGCCCTTTAAAGGACCCGACTGGAGAAAGTCAGCAACTTGCCTGTCAGCAGCAGGGAATAAAACGAATTTCTGCAGCACCTCATTGTCATTGTGCCATCTGAATGAAGGCCTCTTAAATCATTCCTTTGAACTTGATCAATTTTACTTTACACTTGGCGAGGGCTGATATTTGCAGCACCACTATCCCGCTGAAATGCTAACTGTAAATATGCAGCAGGCAGAAATAAACAGCGAGGTTAGATAAAAAGGTCAGGCAGATTAGAGGGGGCGGATCTGAGGAGGAACATTCGACGAAAAGGCCTCTTTGGGGGTCTTAGTTTGTTACATCAGCAGGAAATAAACACGATAGAATCAGAATAAAAGAAAAGAGATTAGAGCTGATATTGGGGGAAGAATTCAGAGAGGAAATAGTCCTGAGAGCTGAGTTCAATTGTCCCTTAAACAAGCCTCACCAGAGCGTGTAGAAGAGGCCCGAACGCAGGCCCCTGGGAGAACAATACAAGACCCCCTCTGAACAGATTAACAAGAGGCAGGGGGACATTCCTTCCCTTAACTGCAAACAGAATGTGAAAAACTGGCCGGGCTCACTATTCTATCTGCAACAAATCTTCTCTCCTCAGGTGCCGCTTTTAATGAGACAGTTTTCACTGCTGTGTTAGGGACAGTAAAGTACTCACCCTGGCATCGCCGTTGGCAGGTCGAGGTCCATGGCTGAATGCCTGTGCTGGATCTTTGTGGTAAACCTTCAGGCAGGAGTGGTCTGTGATGTTCCTGTAGGAGGAAGAGGCATTCAGCGGTAAGAATTTAGCCCAGATATCGCCGTCAGACAGGGGCCGATCCTGCCTCAGATGGGATCTCTTTAACAGTCCTGCCAAGGGCACATACCCTGACAGAGGATCTGACTGTTCTCTACTATGCGACATTCCCTCTAAATATTAAAAGTCTATAAAAATAATACTATCCTAAGTTGTGGCTCAGTTACATAAACAGAGAGCAGATCAGTTGTTTCATGTGCTGGCTTTGATTTCCAACTGTGGCGTTACGGCCACTTGTACAGCCCTTAAGCCGTGACGAGACAATTTTTTACAACCCTGATAAAATATTACTCATAAAGTACACATCGCTTTTGCGCAGGGACTCTGCAGGCACAGGGGCAAAGTTCTTATGCCTTCGAGAGTAATGCCTTTCCCTCTGAAAAACAACTACAACAAACGGCTGCATACTGTCTCAGAAGATAGAATCTGCTGTATTACTGATAAGACATGCGGGTGTAGGATGGTACAACTCGCAAGAAAGAAGAAGCTAGCATGTGTGTTTGTAAATGACATGAACAATGCTTGCTTTAAAAGTGCAAAAAGACAAATTTCCTATTGCTTTAAAGTTTGCAACCCCAAATTTATACAATAAAAGTGGCAACAACAAGCAGGAAAGTCATCGAAGTCGGTTAAAAGTGAACTTCTGTTGAGATATTTTGCTGTACTTCAGAGTTTAATGTTCAAATTTTCTTTTTCACATGGAAGGAAAATGGAAGTGAGCCCATTTCCTGGCCAGTGACATTTCCTGTTCAGGGTCAGCTGAGGACTGAAAGTGTTCACAGTAGGAAAAAGGAAATAATAAACACAGTATGTGATGCCTGATACATGTTCACAATCTGTTTCTCTTCCTAAGCTTATCCCATGCACAACACACAGCATCTTTACCTGACATCAGTGAGCTCGTAGTACATATTCCTCATGTCGTCTTTGACGTAGACGGCAACGCTGGGTGACTCCAACATCTTCATAGTGAGCTGCTGTGGGAAGGCACTGACGAACAGAGCTCTGATTGTGTCGATGCTGGTGATCTCATTAGGCATGCGGATCTGTTTGGTCTCGTCCCCGTACTGTAGGTACAGTACACCTACAGGCAGGAAGCAGGGGAACAGGGTGATTAGTCCTATCAAATCTTTCCTATGACTAAGACAGGCATGGTTCATTTCCATAACTCACATCAGTAGTGGCACATTGTGTCACTCTCATATGATATTACGATTTTTAAAAGGCCTGCCTGCATTATTAATCTGTCAATGCAAATAAAAGATTTCATGTAGCTCATCGAAACTATATTAGTGTCCTTTCAATTACAAACCAGTGGTCTGATTTGAGCTTGGTATAAAAAAAAATAAAAAAATAAACATCTACCAGCATAATTCCTGCCTTATAAAAAGAGTTGGCAATGGCCCATGTGACACGTCGGGTCATGGCTGCTCATGCAGACTAAAATTTGTAGGAAAAAAAAATTTTTTTGGTGCAATTTGTCTTGCACAATCCCAAATGGATAATAAAGTCATTATTTTCGCTTCTGAATTGTGCATGAATATAATTACGTGCACAGGTTTCTGCTAAATATTTGTAATACACTGAACTGAATCTCATGCTCTTCTCTTGTTCATGCTGCACTGATTTGACAACTAAATGCTGCATTTTCAAGGGAAACAGGATACATTATTTGAAACAGACAGTGAGTTGAGGTGGAGGACAAAACTAGGTCTGTGTGCTTGGGGTGGATCAGTACAAGTTGTGCATCAAACAGACCAAAGCCTGAACCTCTGAACCCTGGGTGTGGCATTTGTACTGTGCTTTAGAAAAACAGATGGCTCTTGAACAAAATTTACGGACACGCCTACAGAGCAGTTGTATAAACAGTGCTGGGGGGAAAAAAATACATTTCTATTTCCAATCCGTGATTCATAACTTCAAACAGCTTTGTACTGATTTTCACAGGCAATCAGTGGCAACAATAGAACGTAATGAAATGATCACAGCAGTTCAATCAGCTTGTGTTTTTGTTCTGGTCATATTTCATAAGAAATCATCCAAAATGTCACATTTCATTAACCGCAGAGACAAAAGACGTGATTTGATTCGCTTCATTGTCACTTGTGCATTTGTGCACTGAAAATAACTTGCTTTAAGGAGCGGAGGTTTGGTTTTACTTGGTATAACCCCATAAAAGGACCTAGCCAGTAAAAGCTACCAGATGTTGGTGAAATATTATACAAGATCCTACATGCACCACGAGACAGAGTGAGACAGCGAGAGGGCAAATCCAGGAAATAAAATTGCTGAGTCTATCCATTGCTCTCTTCTCTCTCTCTCTCTCTGGTCTGTCTGGGTTCCTGTGTTGTAAAAACTTAACAAAGTGCCCATTTGCAGAATAACTTCATCTCCCCCCTGAGAGCTGTTATGTTAACAGTAGTCTAGCTTTCATCCAGATGTTTGCAACTAGAGCGATTGAGTTTGATGACAAAGCACCATTAAACGAGATTGCATTGCGCGCACCTCCATTTTTTTTTCTTTAAAGTTACTCTTATTTGCTATGACAAAGTTGAATACCTTGGATTTAAAAAGGAATCGTGTTGCATTCTTCAGCACCCGGTTTCACTGAGGGCTGGAGACAAATGGCTAACGGGTTTTCTGACCAAATGGGCACAGTTTTCCAGATCTCTCCGGTAAGACACAGAAGTCTAAAGTAATAACATCCTGAAATATATGCTCATCACAGCAATTGAGACACAACAAAAAGGTAGCACACTATACAGTACCGCAAAAATAAAACTCTAAAATTCAGTACACTTGATGCCACACTCTAGAATGAATGGGATACTCACGTTTGAGGTTTTAAGGAATCCCTGTTTTCTGCTGGGTGCTAAGAGGCTCTCAAAATGCTAGAATTGTGAGAGCAAAAGATACTAAAAAGCCCCAAATGTCCGTTGGGACCAAGCGTAGCGTGTGCCTGTCTGTTTGTGTGTGTGCATGTGTGTGTGAGAGGCTGTGGGAGGGACACTGTTGTGAAGTGGTGCCCCCCCCTTCTTTTTTCCTCCTCCCCCTTTCCTCACACCATAACCCCCCACTGTTGTAACACTGTCTTGATGTTTTCAATAGAAAGAAAGAGTGTGATGGAATCTATCTACATGCATGTGCAGTAAAACTTTTTTATTTTTGCTTCTTGCCCCCCAAAACAAAGCAAGAGGTAACGCTGCCACTGAAAAGCGAGGAATACGACACCCCTGTAGTTTCATTCATTTTCACTTCGGTCAAAAGGTGCGCCTCTCAGATGATTTCCTATTATCCCGAAGCAGATGCCTTGTTGAGTTGTGAGCTCTGCTGCACTGACGCTCACACTTTGTTTGGAGAGTTTCCTGATTCTTTGCATCACTCCCAGCATAACGCAGCAACCTAATTCTGCACAATTCTGAGCCTTTCTGCATGTGCATGCAAATGTAGCACCTCGTGCGTCGATAAGACGACCCATTTCTAATCCTGTCAATACCACGATGGCACACTGTGGATGCTTTCCCCTATCTTTCACCACAGAAGAAATGAATTCTAATTAAAACAAAACCGTGTGCCGAGGTGGGGAAAGGAGGAAGAGAGGAGACTAGCAGACAAATGGAGTGAGTGGAACTGATTTGGACTGTAAGTGAAACAATGGCATCATACTGTGGTTGGGAACTATTATAAGGAGTTCTTAAGTTATGCCAAGGTTACGCTAAAACACCATCTCACCCACTGTTAATGCCATGATTCTTTTATAGATCAGGTGCAAGACTTTCTTTGTGGCAAATTGAGTTGGGGATTGTGAAATACAGCATTGCAAGACAGTTGACTGACGCCTTTTGTGGTCAAGAAAAAGTCTAATCCAGGTAGAAAGGCATTTTCTAAAACCAACCAAACTGCCACCAACCCAAAAGCCTTATACCCAGCGTACCTAGTGAGCGGTCCTTTGTCTGGTTGGCCGATCGCACAACAGGGAGGCTGGCACGGACCCGGCTGCCACGGGTGAAGTTTGTGGGCGCTTCAGCCTCAGACATGGTCTCCAACGATTCCAGGGAGGCCAAGGATAGATGGTCGACCTGGTCGCCGATACTGTGCTGGGTGCAGGGGGTGTGTTTTGGGCTTCTGCTCTGGAATGGGAGCACATGGAAACAACACTGTAAGAGCGATACCCTGTACACACTGTACACAATTTGCAATTTTCTTAAGGACATAATAAAAAAATTCTACTTTCTCACAGTATCAGAAACTATTTTGCGCTCTAATGTATTTGGTGGAGTAGAAATAACATTCCTTGACAATGTCAAGTGCGCGTGAGTCACACCCATTCTTTGCAAAGCGAGAATAGGAACTCTTTAATGTTGACTTTGAGTTTGACTCCAGCAACACACACGCAAAAAAGAATGTACTCATGCAAATGTGCAACAAAGTGTTAATACAGTCTGTGACTAACACATGCTAACACACTGAAAACTTGGCTGCATTATTCCACAAGCACATCACAGCCATGAAAGTTACCAAACGTGAGGACTCCTCTACAGGATGGTTTGCTCCTTTTTAATACACACCCACTTGTATGCATGGTTAATGAAAATACCAACTCCCGGAAAGAGTTCAAACAGAAGTCCAGAAGGAGAAATTCCTACTAACCACTGATTAATGATGAGGAATTGTGTCATCAAAACTTCTCTGTAATCAGATCTGCATGGCGTGGCATCCTCGAGCCAGGGATACAATAAGAAGATCTGTGACCTGACTCCTGAGCCCACTGAGCTATTGTGCAATGAGGTAAGGTGAGCTCCACCTCAGGGAGAAAACTGATGGGCTTGTGAACACTGAACACTGGGCTCTTTATGAAATTGCTCCTCTTCCCTGGCACCAAAATGGTGCTGTAAGGCTATAGCAGCTGGAGACACAAAGCTACAAGGCCGGGTCCTCTGGGTTATCTTGAACACGCCAGCCTTCACATGCTGCCATTATCTCACACTCATATGCGTACAGGCAAATAAAGAATTTAAGCATAATAAATTAAGTGCAGTTGACATTTGTAGGAGCTTTTATAGCCACAACTGGTTTAGCCTGACAGCCAAGACTGGCTGACAGGCACAGGCAGGGGGACACAAGGGTTTAGGAACATGGTCACATAGCAGATGTTAGTGAGTGCGCGAACACGGCCACACACACACACACACACACACACACACACACACACACACACACACACACTCTCTCTCTCTCTCTCTCTTTGACAACACAACAGCATGATGCAGATAAGATAAAAGGCTGACTAACTCTGTGGGGCAATTGGATTTTCATCAAATACCTCTGAATGTCAAGCTCAGAGTGAAGGGAGAAGAGCATGGCCTGTAAAGACTGATGGGAGAAAAGAGGAGAGAAGGAGAAAAGCAAAAAGCAAATGGCTTAGAAATGCCAGCGGGAGGTTGAGATAGAAATAAAATAGAAGAACTGTGGAAACAAATCCATGTCCATAGCAGAGCATAGAAAAGAGGAATGAGGCTGAATGGACAGCCAACACACAAAAGTTAAACATAGTTGAAAAGTTAGATTGATCTTTACTCTTAAGTCACCACTTTTCTCTCGTTAAAATTAGCACTGATGTGATAATCCTGCACATCCCACCTCTTTAAAATGTCTGAAATTACATTAATTGAGGCCATTTAAACTATAATGCCACATCCTTAAAAAAAAATAGAATATTTAAATTCATCGTGCTTCATGTCCCCCATATGATATTTGCTGAGTCAGTATGCATACATTTCTCTGATGCACCGTCACAGCGACAAGGCAAATTGGTGAGCCACAACTCAACTTCGGTAATTCCATTGAAATACGCTTAGGCTGCTGAATAAATATATAATCTTTTTTTTGTTAATACATGATGACAGTCACTTAAAAAAAGCCCAGGTCACACACAGTTGGCACATCACCTGAAACTAGTCATGTGTTGGGAATTTAATCTGACCACTGAATGATTTATGATCTTATTCACTGTTGGTGGCCCTCCCACACTGCTTCTCATATGCTACTGTGTCACCCCTGGGAGTCTTGAATCATTCTGGCTTCTTCCATCACCTGTAGGTAGTAATTATGTCAGAGTGGTCTGGCAGTGTAATCCAGTGTTTTCTAAAAATACTCAAGTGGAGAAAGTGGAACCCACATTCAGAAATTCAAGAGTTCCCTTAATGATCACATTTCTGCGTTTGCTGTGCGAATTGATAGCACGGTTTCAGATGTGCTTGGCCACAAGGCTGATGTGAGTAAACAAAAACTTAAATTACTCGTGCTTTTGGCTGGAATTTAAAATGTAAGGGAGTAGAGGGAGACTGGAGCATTTCGTTCCTTTGCTCTGAGTTACTGAAAGTTAGATAAGAAGACTGATGCCCATACAGCATGTGTTCTCCCTGATTCAAGTCTTTATGCTAAGCTAAGCTGAGTTGAGCTAAGTTGCGCATTGCCTGGCTCCAGTTGCACATTTAATTAGAATATTCTCAAACTATTCATTTAAGTGCCAGCAAGCAAAAACTTTTATTTTATTTTTGGTACTTCTTATAGTATATATATTCAAATAAAGCACATTTAGCTTTGGCAATAACACTACATGGTACAGTGCAATGTCAAATATTAGGCCCATGGGAAAGAACCAGCCTGCTTAAGGGTTCAAATGTGCCTACTGGGTGGCACATTAAGGTAAGCCACACTTACCTCTGCGTAACTGAAGAAAACATATCTCTAAAGAGGCATAAGCAGGGATTTAATATTGCTACCATTGTAGTGTCAGTAGGTTTATGATCGTTATCTTTATTTTAACAACATGCAAGCCCATTTAATTAGTCCTTTTATTTGCTTACTACTGTTATTACCATTTCCCCCTATGATTTGTGAGTTAATTCATTTGATAAGTGCCAATCTGGCAGAGGAATCCCTTTAGAGTCATTAAATGCTTCAGTAAAAATAGTAACTGAGTTACAAAAGGAAGTCGTGTGATATGTTTGCATGATTTTTTAACTTTCTACCATCTCCCAGCAAATCAATAGGAGAGGATCACTTTATAATATCAGTTGTCCAAATTTTTTACTTTAAACGAAAGTAAAATGAAGTTTTTAGAGCTTGAATATACAGGATTTTTAAGATCTATACGGATATTTTATACAGATTTTTTTTATTTAAAACTCTGATATTCCAACATATAAGCTGATTTTTCCTCTGAGAAGCACAAAAAAAATAGACAGAATTCACTCCTAACATGGTCAAATGGTGTTTCTCCCATCTCTTCTTTATGTTTTAAAATTTTCATTCATTAGCCGTTTATCTGGTGATATTGATAGACAAGCAAATATCTAATATCTGCTGAGGACTTATGGAGCTCATTGAGTATTAAACACTCTTTACTGATGTAAACATTATTACACAAGATGCTTAAACAGTGGCAACACATTTCTTTAAGGTTACAGCAGTTGTGTTTCTTTGCAATGACAGTACACTACCTTCGCAAGCAAAGACATTGATTAAATTGCATTTATTTTTCATAAGACATCCCAAATGAATATAACTGATGTGTTCTTCTTTACACTAAACTAAATGGATGATGTTGGGATGGCAAATGCCCTGAAAGTACAGAA
>VUQJ01012176.1:1711-14734 GCA_015108635.1 Andinoacara biseriatus
ATTACACCTTTGATCATGTTTGAGATTCGCCCTGAGTTCCTGAAGGCTCTGGATGTTGTAGGGCCGCCTTGGTCGACAGGCCTATCGACATTGTGTGGAGATCTGGGGCGGTGCCACTGGATTGGGAGACTGGGGTGGTAGACCCCATTTTCAAAAAGGGGGGCCGGAACCTGTGGTCCAACTATCGGGTGATTACAGTCCTCAGCTTCCCCAGAAAGCTCGCTGCCAGGGTGCTGGAAAGGAGACTTCGTCCGTTAGTCGAGCCTCGAATCCAGGAGGAACAATGCAGGTTTCGTCCTGGCCGCAGAACGCTGCACCAGCTCTTCATTCTTTCAAGAATATTCAAGTGTGCGTGGGAGTTTGCCCATCCAGTCTGCATGTGCTTTGTGGACTTGGAGAAGGCATTTGACTGCGTCCCTCAGGGTATCCTGTGGGAGGTGCTGTGGGACAATGGGGTCTCTGGCCTGTTGGTACAGGCCATTCAGTCCCTGTACAACCACAGTGAGAGCTTGGTCAGCAATGAGGTGGACTCCGCCAGGGCTCGTCACAGATTCTGTTCATAATTTTTATGGACAGAATTTCTAGGCATAGCCAAGTGGAGGAAAGCTTCTTCCTTGGTGGTCTCAGAATTTCGTCTCTGCTTTTTGCGGATGATGCGGTCCTGTTGGCTTCATCAGGTGGTGGCCTCCAGCTCGCAGTGGAATGGTTCGCAGCTGAGCGTGAAGCGGCTGGTATGAGGATTACTGTAGCACCTCTAGGTCTGAGGCTGCGGTCCTCACCCGGAAAAGGTTGGAGTGCCCTCTCCGGCTCAGGGATGAGCTGCTGGCCCAGGTGGAGGAGTTCAAGTATCTCGGCGTCTTGTTCACAATCGAGGGTAGATGGGACCGGGAGACTGACAGATGGGGCTGAAAGCTGCAGTGATGTGGACGCTGTACCTGTGAAGAGGGAGCTTGGTGAGATGTTCCAGGCGTGTCTTACTGGGAGGAGGCCCAGGACACGTTGGCTGGCCTGGGAACACTTCGGTGTTCACCGGATAAGCTGGAGGAGGAGGCTGTGGAGAGAGAGGGTTGACCCGACCCCGGATAAGCATAAGGACATGGGTGGATGTATGGATGGATGGATGGCTTGTCTGATGGTAAACAGCAACTACAAACGAGTAAAGACAAAGAGCAGAGACACACTCTTCACTAATATGACACATTTCCTCGTCTTTGTTTCCAGAAGAGAAGCTTCGTTTCACAACAAGAATCCAATATTTATACATGAGGTTTGAGAGTCACGGATTCCTGCGGGGTTTTTTTAATGGCCACAGGGAGAAGAAAAATGTGTGTGGTGTGAGACGAAGACAGAACAGAGAGACTTTAAATACTGACAAAGAGCCGTAAAGACAGAAGCAGGCAGACAGAGAGAACCATGGCAGATGATTAAGTGTGCTGGCGAGGGATGTTATTTCTGTGGTCGGACAGCGCAGCGAGATTTATTGAGCATGAACCCTACATGGTGACTCGATGTGAAAGAAATGCTGCAGACAGACATGAGGACAAGAGAATTATGGGTAATGTTTCAGAGGGAGTGAAGGAGGGCATTAGGAAGCAGCCATGACTCGTTTATCAGCCGGTCTGGGAATGCAGAAATCTGCACGCTGACCCGATGAGTAAGACGAAGCCGAGATGGGAAAACAAATTGTGTGATCTGCACCACCATGAGGCTCTTTACATTCACACTAAACAAAAGCTAAAACAGCTCAACGTTCAATCTGCCTCAACTTTGCCCAGTTTGTGCTGCGACTCCGCTCGCCATGAATCCAGAGGTGTAGGTGTGTTCGCTCACGAATGCCCTCTCTCACAAGTTAAATGCTGCTTGTAGCTCTGAAGAGTTCCCATTTCAGAGAACAACTGCCCACACACTGACACAAAAACCAGAAAGCAGCTCTTAAGATGCAAAAGGAATCTGTTTAATTCATGAGCAAAAGGTGGCACGGAGTGAAAAAGGGGCTGTTAAAACAGAGATGAGCCTAGCAGCAATGAATAAACAGCATTTTTGATTTCAAGAACACCGACTGCAGCTGTGCCCATGTGACGGGTCGACGAGTTTCAAGCGGAGCGTTGTCGCCACCTTTAGTGCTACTTTTGACTTTTACAAAGTTACAGCCTAAAATTAACAATCAAGATCACAAACTCATCTTGACTGATAACAGAGTAATTTTTCCGCAGACTTCAATGCAACCGGACATCATTCTGCATCCGTAATCTCCAAAGTCCAGTCATGGTGGCAGCAGGCTAAGCAGGGTGTTCCACACATCGTTCTCCTTAGCAAGACTTTCCAGGTGTTCCCAGGCCAGGGTAGCTATACAATCTGTCCGGTGAGTTCTGGGGTCTCCTCCCAGTTAGGCGTGCCTGGAAAACCTCCATCCTAGCAAGACGCCCGAACCACCTCAATCAGCTTTTTTCAGCGTGAAGTAGCAGCAGCTCCAAGTGTCCGAGCTCCTCACCCCACAGAGGAAGCTTATTTTTGGCCACTTGCCAAATTAAAAAAAAAAAACAAAAAAACAAAAAACAAAAACAATATAACTGCTGATATACAGCACAACAAAGTCTGGACACACTTTTGACTGCTACTGTAAATTTGTCCCGTCACTCAGCTCTAAAACCAGACCTGAAATGGAAGCGTCAGCTGACACAAGCAGTCATGTGTTCTAATGTTACAACACACACTTTATAGACAACTTTATAGAAAAAGGACAATTTCTTTCCAGCAAGTCCCCAGGAGAAATGAAGGAACATGGAGAAAAATGGCTGCATGAACATGAGTCTGCATCTGTCTGCACTTCAATTAAATTATAATGAGGAAAAGATGGATTCCCTGGTAATGGCTCCCCTGGAGGATAGCATAATTACACTGTGTGTGTGTGTGTGTGTGTGTGTGTGTGCGCGCAGAGGTGGGAGAGAATAATCGTCCCATTGTGCTTATTTACAGCTTTAAGGTGAGAAACAGAAAAACAGGCAGAACCCAGAACAGCATCATAATAACTCAAAGTGCTTTTCGTGTAGAAACCAAAGCGGCTGCAGCCTTTCGTTCTGTTTCAGCGCGCTGAGACACCGTTTCATCCTCAGTCCTCATTGATATTTTACTTCCTGGAGATAAATGTCACTTTAACACAACGGAGGGTGAAAACCGTCAAAATTACTTTCACTTGTATTTTTTATTCATTTAGTAACTCATAGCTGGAATCCTCAAGCAGAAAAACTGAAACCAAAGCAGGCTGTAAACATGCGCACTTTAACATGGGAGTGCACGGGGACTGACTGCTGGAGCCTCTGGTGGACGTTAGAGGAACTGCAGGTTTTGGCACTTTGGCTTTGATGAATACATATAAAAGCAAATTTGCAAACTGAAAGCAAATGTCACATTTTATGAATAAATAATATCGACATTTGTAGTTTTGGTGCATTTAGCATTTCATTTATTCAGTCAGGTATTTATTTATTTCCTCCACAAAATGACACACAAAGTCTCACAAATTATTAAGAATTCATTTACAAAATAGTGAATGTGACCAGACTCGAGCCTGAAAAAGCTTCGGAGCTCAGTATCCGGGCCTTCAGAGACAAAATGCCTCGGCATTCACACTGGAAATCCATTCAAACACACTTTTACATTCCTTTCCTTCTTTTCTTCCCACACACACACACACACACCGACACACAGATAATTTCTGCTCTCGGAAAGGTCGCTCAGCGGCCACGTCTCACACAGGATCAGCGTTTACACGATGACACACATGCTTTTAACCAGCAACAGAAAGAAAGCAGCAACCTATTCTGAAAGCAGATGTGACCCAAACGCTGGAACGGGTTCCTGAACAAAAATATTGCATATCATCCAAAAGAATCATATTCATTCCTGCTGCACCAGCAGCCATTGTCCTCAGAAAACAGAACCCAGTGCAGCCTGCAGACCTGAGACTACACAAATGAATCCAAATGCCTCCACCGTGGGTCTTTTATCAGACATCTACATCGCCACATCTGCTGCTGATGTCTCCCACCACAGCACACATCCGACACGCTCCCGGCCAATAATGGATTCAGCACATGGAAAATCATCTCCCCAAACCGGTAAGTGCTGAGGCGCTGAAATCACTGAGGGCACATTTTCCATCAGTACACCAGGATCTGGTGAGCTTGCTGCTCGCCTCGGTGTCTGTCTCCATGTTTGGCAGTGAGCTCCTTGTAATCGGGAAAAGGCTGACTTGCATTTAATTTTAGAAAGGAATTTGGTCCGCATCAGCATTTCCTACAAATCCTTTCAATGATGTGAAGCAACCTACCCTGAAAACCTGGGACAATATAAGCGTGTCATTAAAATCATCGTGTGGATTTGGAAACTGGAGATGATTGGACAACAAAACAAAAGCTTCAGGTTATAAGAACAGAAAGATGCACCTGATTAATATAAAGAAGAACTTCTGCTGGTTAGATCACTGGAAATGTTTACAGGCCTCTAAAAACAGAAATGAAACCAGCACAAATAAAACACGGAAGTTAAATGTAACCGTTATAAGGGGAATTTAATTTTGGTCCCCAAACAATCGCTTTCATTTCTCTTTTGGGCCTCAGGCTGAAACCAGGCATCCATAATGTGATCCTATTTTACCAAAAGTAGGGAAACAATAGGAATGTGGAGCGTTTCAAAGACACGTCACCGGAGAAGCTGGAAGCAGAATCTGGGACTCGTCTGAGGATTTCCTGAACTTAAACCCAAACCCGGGTCAACACGGAGAAGAAACAGCTCGACAAATACATGGTGGTGATTTAAAAATCATCGGCTGATATCAAACAGATGTTATGTGTCGTCCTCCAAACACGCCGTCAACAGGGAAGCCGCAGAGCGCCCTCTGCTGGACAAACCATGCGACGCCAGCAGTCATAACACGGTTGAAAGGCGTTTCTCCCGCCGTGATAAATGCACAGACAGACAGACGATCAGTTGTTTTTTTTTTTAAGCTGCCTCATATAAAAACACCATTTCCCAGACGCCCAGAGCTCGCCTGATTTTAAATCTAAGCAAAGGCGAGATTCTAGTATTTCATGGGGGGGTGATGCTGGTAACCGTCCTGCAGACAGACGTACCGAGTCCACAGTACCAACTGTTCTGTGGGAGGAACCAGTGCATCTTCAAGGAACTTCCTTTACACGTTCTCAGCTGGGCGCTAAAAAGGTTACCGCCACTAATGGTTAGCCAAGATCAGCCGCTCGATGGGCTACAAACTGCAGCCAAGACGGTCCCTTCTTAGTACCTGCTGGAAACATTCCCAACATAGTTTGTGGGTCTTTAACTTGTCTTCTATTTTCAGGAGATTTCCTTCAAGATGCAGCTAGTTTAAGCTTTACTGCCAAAAAAAACCAAAAAAAAAAAACGACTTCCTCAAAAGATTTCCGTTCCCTGCTGTGGAAATGTGCCTAGAATCTATTTACTAAATGTTCCGCAAATGCAAGATTGTGAGAGCGACAGATTTTGTCCACTTTCAGGACAGAAGTACATTTCCTAAAAGTCTGAAAATGCTGCATGAGAGACATGGAGGAGGACAGGAGCGTCAAAACAGCCTCAGCTGTGGCCGCAAGTCTCCCACAATAACTTAGTCAGCAGAACTGCATTTATTTACTTATTTATTTTGTGTGTGTGTGTGTGTGTGTGGGCTCTTAGGACACACACACACACACACACACACACACACACACACACACACACACCACCTTCTCTTCCTGGGTCCTTGTACACTCACCCTAATCAGCTCTCTAGGGACAAGAATGAGGAAGGTAAGAATGTGTGTGTGTGTGTGTGTGTGTGTGTGTGTGTGTGTGTGTGTGTGTTCCTCCCAGGACTGATAGCTAAGCTTGATTCAGCAGGACAGACGACACACAGCTCGCTGTTTCTCGCTCAGCCGTCCTCCGTCTGCTCCTCTACACTGAAAAATGCTAAAGTGCCTGAGGGATAAGTGAAGCTGCTGCTCCATCATTCCCCCAAAAAACAGGCAAATATATGGTGAGAGATGAGCGCAGGCTCTCTGTTTAGGATTCAACTCGGGACTCTGAATGCAGCCCTGCGAGTGTTTCAGCGTACGAGCACGGATACAGGTAGGAATGCCGGGAAGAGACTTGAGGCAAAGTTGTGGATGCTGACAAAATTAATGAGAAGCTGTTCAAAAATGGAGCTACGAGAAAAGTTTTACGTTCTGCTCAGAAAGTAGAATTGCTTGGTTTCCAATAACTGCGATTATGTAGCTGACAGGAAAAACAGCAACTTAATGCACGCTCCACCTGATGAGCCAATCCTCATATTAGACTATCCCACATAGGCATGTTTCCCCTGGCCATGTATGTAGTAGTAGTAGTAGTAGTAGTAGTAGTAGTAGTAGTATGCTAGTAGCATCTATTCAAGGTGCTAGCTCTTATGTTGTAGAAACTTTACTCTCCATGTTTTACCTGGATGTTTTCTTCCTTCCAGAAATAAAAAAAGTTGAAAGTCCAGACGAAAACTAAAGAACATCTCGCAGCTCTGAGCTCATTTTTCCTAATCAGCATCACGCGATCTCAACAACGCCGCTGGAAGGACTGCGCTCTGTGTGTTTCTGTTTTTATTACAAGACGAGGACGTTATGTGGCACAGACAGTTCAGTCTCGTCCCTGCTTCGCGTGCTGGAAGGGTTACAATAGACTTCCTGCAGCTTCGGAGCCGGCGTCTCGTTTGCACCAATCGGATCTCAGCGCTGACCGATACAGCGTCCGGCACACTGTTGGGCCGTTGCCATGAGAGGTGGGAGAGTGTAAACAGGAGGGGAAACAAAGTGTTTGGACAGGCGAGAGGACGTTTAACTGGAACCCGATGGCCTGCAAAGATATCCGAGGCCTCTGAAAACAAACTTATTCTGACACTTTTTCTGGGCTGTTGTTCATTCTTCCTGTCCTCACTCAAACACAACGCCATTTTATGTGTTAAATAAGTCCCACATCCAGTGGTGGGAACAGTAACCAGTGAACTTTTTGGCTTATAAAACAAGAGGAGTGGGCAAAACCCAATGGAAATGTTCTGGGATGAGTTGGAGTCTTTTGCAGACCTCTGATGGACATTGTAGATTAAAGTACTTTTCCAGTACACACATTTATCAATCTGCTGCGTGCTAAAGACGATTTTTCTTTCCCTTTTTTCTTCCCACTCCTGGCAAAGGGTGAAGCCACTTGGGACCAGTGACCTCTTCTCCATTCACCTCCTCTCTGACCTTCTGGAGCTTAAAAAAGGATGAGCCGTCAGCGACATGGGGGTCCTTCAGTGCTGAAGCAGGAAGGTGACGACCTGTCCTGACCCACAGTACTGCAGCAAAATGTCAAACATTATTCCTGCTGAGCTTCTCTGGACAGTAAATGTCGTTCAGATGTCCTCTCTCTGTTTCAGTCACATCATCCTTACTACCAAATCGTTACTCAGATGATCTACAGCAGAATCTACTGAATCTATTTTAAACAAGCAGAACCAGCATCATCTATGTGGCAGAACACTAGCAAGTGAGATGTGTGAAGACTTGGAGAAGACAGGGAAATATCTAGTGGACTGAAGTGTAGAGCCTGACACTGCTGACTGATCCTTTAATTAAAAGATTAGAGAGGTGGGCTAATCACACCTCAAAGGGTGTGTCTTTTGCCTTGGGACTTTTATCTCACATGGTGTTCCGCAGGGATCACTTTTAGGGCCATTATTGTTTAACTTGTACCTCTTGCCACTAGTTCCACTAATCAAGAAGTACAACCAATGATGCTGATAAGTAATTACATATTTCCCTGTTCCCTGGATGACTTAAAGCCTTATTAATGCATCACTAAATTTCTGCAGTTAAACCACAAGAAGATGGAGCTCATGATCATTGGAGCTAAATCTGAGAGTCTAGAAACTATCACAACCGTCTCTGGAAAGAGTGTCGGAGAGGTTAGAAAACTCAGTGGGTGGTGACGTCATCACATCAGCGTCACAGTTAAAACCATTTTTTTTACAATTTAAGAAATATTTATTCACAGGCGTGTTAATCCAATCCAGATACTCCAGGAAGCAGCTGCCAGAGTTTCAATTAAAAAAAAGAAATATGACCTTTTAACACCTGCACTGAGGTCAGTGCACTGATTTTCAGTTAGTTTCAGAATTCAGTTAAAAACTTGCAATATTTGTTTTTAATGGTACAGACCATCTAGCCCTCTCGGTCAGCTGAATTAGGCCGCCTGGTTATTCCCCGGGGCTGCAGCTGAGCTGCGGGAAAACCTACTGTATATTAGATGTGCTCAAACACTGTCAATGAACTGGATCTCTGCACAGTACCTGTTGTGTTTTCTACTGAAATGACACACTGTGAGATCCCAGCAGACTTCATGAGTTCTGCCTCCTTTCCGCCCTCTCATGCCTACCTCCTGTTTGAGGAACCTGGATTACTGAGAACCTACACAGACATTTCTTGGCATGGCGTGCAGTGTGTCCTTAAAAAATTGAGGAAACTGGACAAATGGAGAAAAAAAGAAGTATCAGGTCTAATAAAAGGCAGAATTCTGCCAATTATACAACAGGTCTGATGGAGGGATGAATCCAAATCTGACATTTTTGGCTGTAAATCTTCATCAGTATATATGGAGGAGGTCAGGAGAGGGGTCCAACAGTGAGCATCTGCAGAGGCTCCGGCATGGTTTGGAGCTCAGCCGGTGTTGTTGGAGATCTGGTCAACATTGATGGAATTACGAACACAGAAAAGTACAGTCGGATTTTTATCCACCATGCAAAACCACCAGGAAAGCATCTGATTGGCATCAGCCTAATTTTTCAGCATGACCATGATCCCGAACACACTGTCAGTGCAGTTAACACACACACTGGGACACTTTCAGCCACGGATCGGCCTCCCCAGAGCCCGGACCTCAACATTACTGAAGCAGTGCGAGATCATCTGGACAGAGAGGAGAACAAAGGCAGAAGCATCCAAAGAAGAGCTTTGAATGTCCTTCAAGAAGCCTGCAGAACTCTTCCTGAAGGATAGAGGATCGAAAGCTGCCTGTGAGGGTTCAGGCTGGTCACACCAAACACTGACTTTCAGGGTAATTATACCTGTTCAGCCTCTGTTTTTGCCTTAAATCCTGTATTTTTACACATATGTTTACACATTTCAATAAATCACTGCATCCGTTTCTCATTTTCCTGACAAAATATGAAGAAACTGCGCTGAAGCATATTTGATGAACTTATAGCTGCTTTGCTTCCTCCTTCAGCTGCATGACTTTGGGGCTTTTTTTTTGCCTCTGTTCATTCACATGCTGCAGGCTCATCTGGCTGAGCGTGGTAGCCTCACAGAACAGAGGTGTCTGTGTAGAGGAGGCTGAGCTTAAAACAAAGAGAGAGCATTTCAAAGGATATCGCGCACACACAGAAGACCCCTTGTGAGTTGTGATCGAACAGTCTCTGATGGTGGGTCGGTACGGGCCGTCGGCCAGAGGAGCCTTTCATCCTCCCTCTCGCTCTCATACAAACTCAATGTCTCCCTGCCTTTGTCTCACTCTCCATCTCCCGCCTTCTCTCTCTCCTCATCTACTGAATGTGAGGACGGGAGGCAACGTGCCAAAGTGACCCATACATCGCAACATCGCGCACAATTACACATACATACCCCCACACAAACACACACAGCGTACTACAGCTGAATGTGAAGTAGGTCAGATTCACACGCTGAGCAGGAGGCCCGAATTAAAATACATTCGAATAAACATATTAAACATGGCGTAGATGCTTAACTGGAGCGAGAGGCTGGAAAAACGACACACGTGAGTGCGCGAGTTCCCTCCTGAATAGGATTTATTGGTCAAATGGATAAACTGCTGAAAAAACATGGTTATGTCATGAGACTGGAGCGCTCCGCTGAGAATGGTTTTATTTATAGAAAAGCTTTATTGCTCACAGTGCATTTGCATTTGAAAGGTGGCCTGTTGTTCTGTCTTCCTCTCTTCTCTTAATTAAGGAAGCGCAGCATCAGACTGTTGCTTGTTCCAGGCGAATATATCCTCAAATCAAAAGGTTGGATTTTCATATTGTGCGTCGACATTTGTGGCTCCCAGAGGCTAAATGCTGCCGACATTCGTGACCCTCAAGTTCCTCAGTGAGGTTTTACCGAAATCTCTAATTTAGCAAAGACATTCCCCACAGAAAAAAGGGTTTATGTTTCGAAATTAATGCAACGGCAGTAAAACTGTTATTAGCGCTGCGTTTAGCTCACAGTGCATCCAGGGTGTAGTTACTGCGCCCTGATGGCTCCGCCCTCTAAATCTACTGGTTCAGTCACAGAGTAGAAACAGGAAACAACCTTCTTGTGACCAGGAAAAAAAATAAATCGGTTCAGCGGTGATTGCATTGATTTTATTCCCCGCATTCAGAGACCGACTGTAAATTACAGCAACTGACTGGACACGCAACACCGTCAACCTGTGGGCGACCACTTTCAGCAGGGAGATGATTGCACAGGTCTCCCAGCAGGAGGCAACCAGTCTCAAAACAATCTGCAATCACTCTCAGAAACACTGGAGAAGGTTTGCAAACAGTCTCATTTCTGAACGCAGACGTCATTTTGCAGTTAAATTTTGCCGTCCTGGATTTCTGCGAATGTCGATGGTAACATTTGCGATTTCTGATGACCTTTTCAGTTAATTGCTTGTAATAAGCAAACTGACCCCATTCAGCCTCAAACCTACAGCAGACTGATATTTTATTCTGAGCCCATCAGCACAAACACAATGTCCATCATGACCTGAGCCGTGACATAATCTTCCCACATCAATGAGACTTCCTGTCGCCTCCTCAGAAAACAGTGAAATGATGTCATGCTCCAGAGAGCCACTGCCAACCCCCACACACATTTATAATGGATGTTTGCAGACAGCACACACACACACACACACACACTGTCATCAACATGATCTCATCCTCACACAAAGGACGACCACGAATTCACTTTAACGATTTTTTATCAATATATTTTGTTTAGGTGTTTTCAGAAAATGAACTTTATTTCCTAAAAGTTGATCCTCTTGGCTGCCCGACAACATCTGACAGGAACTATTATAAACAGTGTGTGTGTGTGTGTGTGTGTGTGTGTGTGTGTGTGTGTGTGTGTGTGTGTGTGTGTGTGTGTGTGTGTGCATTCCTGCTTGGCTGTTTGATTTGTGTGATTTGTCCTATTTGCTCAAATGAAATGTCTGGGACCTCGTGGGAAATCTGTCTGCAGACAGGAGAGACAAATGGAAAGTTAAGACCGAGCAAACCAACTTTCCGCCCCACGAAGACCACAGCAGTGGGGGTAAAAGAGAACATGAAGTGGGTATTTAAACAGCATTGGGGTCATTTTATTTTTAAGGTGAACTACAGTTTAGCACAGCGTGGTTTTTTATTTTTTATTGTCAGTAATGCAGTAAATTGTGTGTCCCCAGTGCACAAACTAACACAAATCCACCAACTGATTCCTAAAATACACAAAGAAAAAAAGTTAGTTATTCAAATATATTAATATTTTGTCATGTCACACAATCAGTCCGTCTTTGTTGAGTTAAAATAATATCAAAATTGGAACCAAAACTAAGAAAATCTGCAGCATTTAGAAGAAAGTGATGAGCCATAAATTAAAAAAAAAAAAAGCACAAATACAGAAAAAAACACTTTCGATTTGTGTTTGCAGTCACTAATTTGAACATGGCTCACGACAATCTTATGTTGAAGCGTCGCCTGCGGTTTAGTTTGGTCCACATTAAAACATACACAGCAACACAAACAGCTAAACGAAGAAGAACAACATCAACCGGAACGTTTTCATCCACCAAATCGGATATTGCTTCTTTCACAGGTGAACACAGCCACGGGAAAAAAAAGCTCTGAATGTTTCTTACGTAAGACCCCGACACCTGTGTGAACGTTACCGAGATGCTCCCCGCGGCACATCTGTGGACTAAAAGCTGAGCTGGTGGTCTAACATCCCACTGATGTGATTTTACCTGAAGCTCGAGCAGCAACGAAATCAGCGCGTTTCTAAATATAAACGAGCAGCAGCAGCTGGAACAAACTGTGTTCTCGTGTAAGTGGCTCATGGATGAACCTGCACATGTGTGCCTGGATGGAAAATGAATACAGCTGCTTAGCAAGACTGTGTGTGTGTGTGTGTGTGTGTGTGTGTGTGTGTGTGTGTGTGGGAGGCAGCTACATATGGAAAACAGAGGTGGTGGAAGGAAAAAAGGCTGTTTGTTTTACATGGCTGACATGTATTGTAACACCTTTTTCTCTTCTTCTTCATGCCTTCGTTCTCTTGTTCTGATTTGTTCTCCATCTATACTCTAAGTTCTTCAACGCTGAGACGGAACCCACGACTTTGGCAGCCGGTCTAATCGTATCCCGATGTTCCCAAATTTCCGTCAGGTCAGTGTTTTGAAACTCAGCACGGCGAGTAAAGTTTCAAAGCTTTAGAACTTTTCTTCCACACATCCAGAAGTTCTCCTCAAACTGTCTTAAAATACTTCAAAAGCTAGTTCAGGTGTCTCCCAGCCGGCGGGCCACAGGGGTACTGGTGCAGTATTAACCAGGGCCTACAAGGAAAGATGAGCTATCACAGTTAATTAAAGAACTGAGCAGACGTAAATTAGACTAAATAAAATAAAATAAGTTTAGGCAGGAAGGTTAACGGTTAAATCCTGCCAGGAGGAGGGCCACGAGCCAGCGTACTCCTCGTGCCGATCCCAAGCCCGGTAAACGGGGAGGGCTGCATCAGGAAGGGGATCTGGCATAAAATCTTTGCCAAATGAAACATGCACATCGTAAGGAAAAAGGTTTCCAGATGGGTCAGGGCTCGGGTTTTACAGCGGGTTGGTGTGACACGGGAGGACGCTGGGATAGGGTGGCTGAACATAATGGATTAACAGGTGACGTGCAAAAACAAGCTAAAATTGAGGATAAATGTAAATT
>VUQJ01012179.1:5432-19134 GCA_015108635.1 Andinoacara biseriatus
ACCTCTTTGTCTCCATTACAGATAAAACGTTACTTTGTGGTCAGTGGCGACACAATTTCTTCCCCAGTGCAGGAGCAGGTTTAAAATTGGTCGCAGGTGTGCAGGATGAGACCTTTGGATCTTAATCTTGAGGCAATAAT
Organism: Andinoacara biseriatus; assembly: GCA_015108635.1. Lineage (NCBI taxonomy): Eukaryota > Metazoa > Chordata > Actinopteri > Cichliformes > Cichlidae > Andinoacara > Andinoacara biseriatus. Next base: position 5,573 of record VUQJ01012179.1, read on the forward strand.
GGTGCTGTGCACTGAAGAGGTCACTACAGGGATATCTAAAGAAAGAGCTCAGACTTGTACCCACTCTTAGATGTAGCAACACTGAACTTTCCATCTTCTTGACTGTGCAAGTACACTTTATAAATCGTGCTGAAAATTGTTTTGAAGTCTGGTTTTGCAGTGGTTTTGACTTAGCACTTGACTCGCCAATAGGTTGTTGGATTCTATACAAAAAATAATTCAAGAAATTAGCCTATTCTATTCTGTTGGACTTTTTAATAAAAAAAAAAAGCCTGTGACACAGATAAAGGGTTGAACCTGCTGAACCTTTAATTGTGAGACCATTAGGGAAAAGGAAATTGGCAAGAAGGAATGCCAGTGTGACTTAACGTAAAAAGAAAAGTGAAGAATCGATCATTTTTATTCTTCAATACTGAAACTTTATTAAGGGGCAAACTCTTTATCAATCCACAGAGATGTTTGCTGCAGCTCACACCCCTTTCTCTCCCAATGTTCCCCATTTCTCTCACCACTGTGACTGCCCAGTGAAAGCAGAAAAATAATGTTAAGAAGCAGAAAAGGGATGTCTTTAATCTATCGATGGTATTGCACTGTGCAAAAGTCTTGAATTAATTTTCATTTCTTTACATGTTGCTAAGAAAATGGGAATTATGTGATTTATTGAAATGTGTGCAAACATGCATAGAAATACAGTATATATGTAAGGCAAAAACAGAGTTTGTACAATTTTAACGAGCTTGAAAGTCAATATTTGGTATGACCACCTTTATTCTCAACACATTGCGTTGAACTTTCTCAGCAGCTTTCTTGTCATTTCCTAAAGCAGTCTTCAGAAATAGTTCTCCAGGCTCCTTGAAGGACATTCAAAGCTCTTCTTTGGATGTTGGCTACCTTCGGTTCTCTGTCAGGACGATCCCACACTGATTCAATAATGTTGACGTTTGGACTCTGGGGGCCAATCGATGACTGATAGTGTTCCATTGTGTGTTTTTCTATCCAGGTATGCTTTTACTGCACTGGCAGTGTTTTTGAGATCACTGTCATGCGCTGTGGGAGTCACCTTGTTGGTGCAAAAATACTATTTTATGCCTGTCAAACTGTGTTATTGTTGACATTTTTCATAAATTCAATAAAGAAATGGGAACAAATTATGTGTTTTTGTGACAGGCTGCTAGTAACAAAGTGTCTAAAGATACAGTTTGGTCCTTTGCTAAGTTGTCTGTTATGTGTAGACAACACCGGTTCATCCCTTGAGTTAAGCATCTTTTGTGTTTTTAGCGCTTCATAAGTTAATGTAATGGGCCTGACAAAAACATTCTTCTTCTGAAAATGGCCAGTTACATGGACTGGACAGAAAATGCAGCAAATGGCTAAAGAAAATATTTGAAAGACCTTCAGAAAGACTGGAGAACTATTGCTCAAGACTACTTAAAAACTTTATATTTGGATCCTTTGAAGCAACATATAAAAAAAATGAGGGGTGGTTTAGACTTCAAATAGTATTTATGCAACTTTAATTTATTCTAAACACACTCACATTAATATAATTACTAACAAATCCCTAATAATGACAAAGCTTCTGGTGTGCATAAAGGCAGTAACACAATCAAACCTAGAAAAGACTTTGAAATATAAGATCTGATAAGACCAGAGCAGTTCGGCATGTTTGATTGCTGTTGCTTTACTGGCAGCATTTGGTTCAGATGTAGATGGAACGTTTCGGACTAAAAAAAGCAGCGTCCCTAAAAAAAAAAAAAGAAAAAAGAAAAAAAGAGGGACTTTGTGAGTGTTAATTTGACTTGTCAAATAAGGGTAACACTATCGTTTCTCGAAAGAGTCTACACAGAATTTGAAGCACTTCTTTAAATCTTCCACTTTAGAGCAAGTAGCAGCCACAGCTTCATTAATGCAATTCAACCCCCCAAATGAAGCCCACTCTCAAACCCCCCAGATATTCACAGTGTTGTTGCCAAGTTTATTGTGAGATCCACTGCCCTTCATTAGTGTGTATAGTGGGTTTAGGGTACTGTATGTTAACCTCTAACCATAAGTGAGTTTTAATCTTATTGTGAGCTATTTGGACAACCAGACAAAACCAGCTTCAGTTATAATACAGCTGCTGACTAAAGTCGGATCCATAGTGTGAGTGTGTGTGTATATATATTAGGGTTGTGTGATATTGACCAAAAAAAAACATTTTCTGTAATTTTGTCGTTAATGTTAATAATATTTTTGCATCATTTAAAAATGTGTTTGTAAAAGTCTTATATTTTACTAGCCTCCACATCTTAAAACTTAAAGGATATTAACTGAAGCCAATCCCAGTGTCATCGGGCGAAGGCGGGGTACACCATGGGCAGGTCACCAGTCCATCGCATGTCCAACGCACACATTCACACCGACGGGCAATTCAGAGTCACCGATCAACCAAACATGCATGACTTTGAACTGTGGGAGAAAACCGGAGTACCTGGAAGAAACCCACACAAGCATGGGGAGAACATGCAGCTGCCTACACTAAAGCATGAAGTAATGAACGCAGGGAGTCGAGGCGTTTTGATTGTTTCACAGCAGCTTGCAGCATAAATATAATCCTGTTGAATTTCTGGCTGAAGAGCCAATTTGGGTTTTGGGAGTGCAGTGTGTGCCTTCACCAATAACTCAAAAGGTTGGAAGCTTTTTAAAAGTCATGGTTTCTTTCAACCATTATATGAGGATTTCTGTATGTAACTTATAAGACATCTCCCCACGGCTGCATTGTTTTTAGATGGTCTCAGTGGCAGGAGGATAAATAAGAAGTTGGATTAGTGATTGGTCATAAACTTGAGCAGTGAGATAATCAATAAGACATCCTAACATAACCACATAAATATCAATATTTATGCAATCCCCAAGCAAGGGACAGGTGTAAAACTCCCATTTAATCTATGCAATAGATCAAATTTAAAAGAAGACTTTTCCTCTTAATGGGCCATAAGACAGAGTAAAATCAATGACTCATCAGCAAATAACAATTAAATTTAAAGCAATAGCTCAGGATGGAGCGCTAAAGCTGCTCAAATGGGAGACTTTTACTGCAGTTTTCACCAAGTTGCCATCGATTGGACTTCTCCAGTTGCATGAAGGCAAGCAATGGGGAGTGATGTCCAATAGCAGCCAAGTGCTTTACGAAGTATTAGGGTTTCACATTTAATTGTGAATGAGTGCTGTTTCTTTATTAGATGGAACTTCACTGCCGTGCACTGCTGCCCACCAACGGTTAACTGCCCTATTGTGGAATTGGCTTATGGGGTGGATTAGTCTGGTGGTCTAAAATATTTGTGTGCGTGTGTGTGTGTGTGTGTGTGTGTGTGTAAAGAGAACTAAATGAGTGAAGGAACAACTAATGCATCATAACATAATAATTATTTCCAGCTGTATTGGGTTCTGTGCTGCAAAGTGTAGGAACAGACGGAGTATGTACCCCACTGTTTTTAAAACATAAAAGCAATAGCTGTACATGCTGGCTATAAGGCCACAGTATCCCACAAGCCCACAGTGTCTTTGCTATGTATCAGAAAAGACAGTCAACAGAGTAACTGCTAAGAAACCACCAGAAGCATGTCATTTAAATAACGATAGCCATAAATGCTTCAAAAAGTTAAAGAAGCAGCATCCAAAAGCAATATTGTGCACAAAACCTTTAATATTCAAGACATGTATCCAATCCTAAACTAACAAAATGTCTACACAGGTTTAAAGATGACCTATTATGCTCATTTCCACCTACATATTTTTATTCTTAGACTCTACTAAATTGGTGGTGTAGCCATCAGTTCACCTTACGTATAAAAGCAGTTTTAGCCCCTCTCCCTCGCTTGTAGCCAACTTTGTTCTTCCCATCACAAACAGCAGGTTTGTGCTTCTGTACTCACAGACACAGCTGTCGGTCTGAGAGGTCTATATTAAGGATATCCACCCTTAGTGACATCAGCCAGATCCAACAGTAGAAAAAAAACTGTGAAATTGAGTGTTAAATCCAGAAGCCTGAACTTCTGGATTATAGGGTTTATTTGCACATATACAGACCTCATAATATGAAACTTTGGACACATTTATTTTGAGCTTCCAGACATATATACAGATAGATATAGATATATAAAATAATTATAAGCATAATAGGTCTGATTTAAGAATACATAAATTCCAACATGCAGACAACAATGAGTGTAACATGAACAATGGCATATGATAAATATTTCTGTAATGGAGTACAGCAGACTGCAGTAAAATTATCTTCTAAACTATGTGTTGCAAAAATGGCTTCAAGGATCAAATAAAAAAAATAGGATGTCAGCCCACATAAGGTCTGTCCTATTTGCAAAATGACACATCTATGTCATAAACTTTCAGTGAACTTGGCTTGTACACACTCTAGCCAAACTGCCACCAGGATGGGAATTAGGCCGTCACTGCTGGAGAATTACACATTCACAATCCTACCTGGCATGAGGGACATCAATGCTGGATGAGACTACTTTGCGTTTCTGCTCCAGCAGGGACACCGATCGGGTGTCAGAGTCCCGGCTAACACGTTTTCCATCCGTTGAACGCTGCTCCTCTACTGGCTCTGGGCTCAGGCAGCCGCCCTCCACCTTCTGGCCATCTGGACCTCCATTACTGAAGCTTTGCTATAGAGAGATGCAAAGAGAAATAATTCAGTGCTTGGGCAGAGATTCCACATAAATAAGTTGGCAGCAATCCTGAAGTAGCAATCACCTCCTACAAAAAACCTCTTTTAAAAAAAAAGGAGAAAAAAAAGGGGGCCAGTGTGATAAATACTTTCTGCAATTCTGCTACTGATGAAGAACACAGCTACAAAATAAATCCATTTCAATTCCTTATTAAAGAAAGTAACTCAAAAATAGATAGAAAATTGAGGTTTGGGCTCTTGATCTAGCTGCCACAAATCTGGAAGCTAATTTCTGAATTTCAACATTTACATTTCAAATGTAGCCCTGTGACAGACTGGTGACCTGCCCACCTTTCGCCCTATGGTAGCTGGGATAACTGCCATACGGCGCAACCCTGAATTGGATAAGTGGTAGAAAATAGATGGATGAACATTTCAAATGTAAGAGAACACAATTTAAGAAATTTTCCTTTATAGGTCCAAGAATTGGACCTATAGTCTTTGCCAAAACACGCTGGATAAAGTCAAAAATGCACAGTGGTCAGTTACAAAACCAGGCTATTTTTCTTCCTCCAGACTTTTTGGAGGTATGAGGTTTTCCACAAAAAATTACCCTCTCATGAGCAAAAATATAATACAACATTACATAATAGCAGCCCTCTGTTATATAACGCATAGCACCACACTTGCTAATTTGTTCGAAAGTTAAAAGCAAAAAAACCAAACTTTTTTTAAAAACTGCATCCATATTGCCAAATATACTCTATGGGTGTTAGCATTTTACAACAGGTGTTAGTGGAAGAATTATGAGCTGAAACTGAAAAGACCAGAGAGAAGACGATGCAGATGTTTAAAAATTGCACAATTTGAAAACTGTTCCAAAGGTCACCTTGTGTGCTGAATTAGAAAGTAAATAGTAGTCCTCGAGGACACATTCAGAGTTTGCATGTAAGCACAAGTGCTCAGCATTAGATACTCACGGTCACTTTAATATGTGAATTATGTATATCTGTCCTACTGCTTGTTAACACAAATATCTAGTCAACCAATCGCATGGCAACAACTCGGTGAATTTCAGTATGGAAACACGGTCAAGACTACCTACTTCAAACCGAGCATCAGAATGAGGAAGAAAGGTGATTTAAGTGACTTTGAATCAGGCATGGTTGATGGTGCCAGAGGGGCTGGTCTGAGTATTTCAGAAACTGCTGATCTACTGGGATTTTCCCCACATAATCATCTCTAGGGTTAAGAGACTGGTCTGGAAAAAAAGTAGGAAAAAAAAAAAATCCAGTGAGCGGGCGAAAATGTCTTGCTGATGGTCGAAGGAGAATGGCCAGACTGTTTCAAGCTGATAGCAAGGCAACAGCAACTCAAATAACCACTTGTTACATTTCAAGGTATGAAGAAGAGCATGTCTGAATGCACAACACGTAGTAGAACTTTAAAGTAGGTGGGATAGAGCAGCAGAAGCAGGCCAGTGGTTGATCTCCTGGCACTGTGCCACGCTGAGGTAGTGTTGTGCTGGGCTGAGAATGTTGCCAGTTCAATATTGGAACTGTTTGCTATTACCACAATTAGTAAGCAGCTATTAGCACCAGAAAGCAGTTGTCCGATTTTCCTGCTTTTTAGGCTTCGAAAATTACTATTAATATTATAATAAAAGTCCTGCTGATTTTCCTTTGGTAGGCGCCAAAATTTTTGATGCCCAGAAAAAAAACCCTCCCATTACATTTTGAAAAACAAACAGCGACTATTAGGAAGCATATTTTGCTGGTTTCACTGCATCATGACATCACTGACTGATTACTGAGGCCCTATTGTCAAGCCTCGAATGGTTTTGTCAGACATAAGAAGCAAGGGTTGGATCAGACTGAGAAATCTGGGGACATGTCAGCCCAAAATGCATAACCTGCTTTATTCTTTCTCTCTCTTTTTTTTTTTTTACTCTAAGAGAAACCAGGATTCATAATATGAACAGTGTTGTATTCAATAAGATTTAAAACTAGCAACTGAGACCATAAATGTTTTTATTTAATGTCACAGTTCAAGGGAGCTGAGGAATGTTTTCCCATAAAATGCCATCTTTTGTCTACAGTCTCTTGCTGCAATTCATTTAATAGGGTTTAATAATTAAATAATCAAAACAAATGTAAACTGGATAATAAAAAACATCTTTTTGGTCACAGCAACATAAGCAAGATAAACTGTGTGTTTTATCACACAGACATACCGATTCATCTTGAAACAATTTTGGCAACAGGTTTGCAAAAGCAATCAAAAAGCTGAATGAAGTTCAAGGTAGACTAGAGTAACCAGCAACAATGGGATTCTTTGTTTCAGGGTTTCGGCCATTAAGGCTACCTGCTCTGACAATACAGTCTCTCTCTCACACACACACACACACACCTCTGTTTGTAACTAAAGCCAGGAGGCCCTTAGAAAAACACACTGAGAAAATGCCAAAACAGAACCAGAGTGACACACACAGCTGCCCACGCCAATGGAGCGTTGAGGAGCATGACATTCAAGCCTGTGTGTGTGTGTGTGTGTAAGAACTAGATCATTATCTTAAATCAGTGCAATACAATTAGTCTTTACTGTGGGAAAGACACACACACACACACACACACACACACACACCAAGAGAATAATTTATTTAGATTAATGAGACAGAAAAAACTTGAGGAATGGGTTATCAAGTATCATTCGTGATATAGGCTGGACACAAAAATGCTCAGTGGTGTGTAAAACACGAACTAGAGTTAAACAACAAGATTGATTACACTGGCCGGGAGAATATTAGGTGATGTGTGTGTAAGATGAGTGTATTCCTCGGATAAAACCAACTGTAATTCCTTCCTTTCACCAGGCTTATGAATTATGGCATTGCAGAGAGCCAGGAAATTGTGAATCATGCCAAATCGGTGGTGAAATGTGAGTCGCATATGTCAAAACTGGTTTGTGTGTGTGTGAGTGTGTGTACGTGTGTGTGTATGCAGAGAACAAATACCCCAAGTGTCCCTCCTCTCCTCATCTATCATTCTCCTTCTGTCTCCCACTCAGAGACACAAATTAAAACTCATAACCTACTTCCAATAGTTTGTAAGTGAAAAGAATCTTCTACCTGTACAGGTCAAATGTCATAATAAAGAATGTCACTAAAAACAATGTCTGTTAGGTCATGTGGATCCCTGTTACTAGGAGGTAATTTTATTACATCTACTGAAAATGATTCTGATAAAGACAGTTAATGACTAACTCATAATCTCTAGTTTCTAATATATGACATTCCTGGGTTGAACCACAAGTTCAAAAGAATGCCAACAAAAATATTAACTTTTTTAAAAAATGTGATAGTTGGAAACATACAGCAACAATTTTTTTAGTATTTTAAAATATTAAATACAATATTTTTTATATTCTTGTTGCAAAAAAAAAAAATCCCTTGCAGGCTATATACAGTACCAAACACATGGCAATCATTTAATTTTTTTAAAAAGTGAAAATTAACTTACAATATGAACACTTTGCAAAAAAGACTCATTTGGCATGGTGCCTTGTCAGTCAATCTAATGAGGCTGGACCAAAGATCCTGAGCATAACGTGCCAAACTGTGTGCTATAACTGCCTGCAGGAGTGCTATGTACAAATTGAAAATTCTACATTTTAATTACACAGACCAAGGTGTTTATTTATTTTACAAATAAAAGACATTTTTAAAGGACTGTGTTTAGTTCAATTATTCTATCCTGGGCTCAAAATTATCTCAGCTTGTTTCACTATATCTGTTAGGATTGGGAGATTGGATGGATCAACTTATAATGCACTGGTCCCCATCCTAAGCACATTTTGTAACTAGTGCTACAAGGTGATGTCTCCTTCTTTTTTGTTGTGTTGAGCTACGGCTCAGTGTGGTAAACAGTGACACACACACTGTTATATACTCAGACTGTATATAACAAATGGCCTTCCAGGTCTGAAAAGGGAAGCTAATGCAGAATTAGCTGATATTGATACCAATATTTCGCCATCTCTGTGTTTTCCATACAGTCTATAACATGGACACTGCTGGAGAACCTTATCAGTATAACAAATGGATGCGACACCTTGGCAATCTGGCCTAGTATGGTCAATGCCAAATACCGAAGAACAAAGGGCCAGCGTGGAGCTCTCTATTCCCCACGACCGACAACTTGCCGAGCTATTACACTATCCCCACTCCCACGCTAGATAAGCCAGCTAGTTACAGGTTGTGGACCCTAATCATTTAATAGCATATGTAATCCCCACCTGTTTGTTTGTAGAAGATGATTACACTCAGCTTGCCAGTTTTGTCAGGTTTGAAACAAAAATAATCCCAAAGAGGTGAGTTTGTGCTCTTCTTTACAACATGAGTGTGTGCGGTATATACAAATAATGTTTACATATAATCCCTGAAAATAGAAACAAAAGATGGTAGATAAGCTTTTAAGTACTAATGTGGATTGCACTTGGAATAAACAATATACATTTTTTTATTTTCCGCTATTTAAATGAACGATAACTTTCTCAAAATAATAATTCTATTTTTTCAAATGACGTTAATTTTTTTTTTTTTAAGATAGGTTAAGATGGGTAAACATTATATGGCCGGATGATGATTACTCATGTGCCTATGTCTAAACAGCAGGAATAACATATATATATATATAAAGTCATAACCCTCATTCACCCTCCAAGAATTACTCATATGTTTCCACATGGGCGCCAGCATCCAGACTAACTGTGCTTGCCGCTGTTGTTGTTCAGCGAACCAATAAGGACAGCCAGCGCTCGGCCCGCCTGAGATCACCGCTTCAGAACAAAGAGTCACAGCCTCTGTCAACAAGCTTGCTTCATTGACTCCCACGTTGGTGTACAATAAACACAAACGACAACTCTGGCACAACAAAAACGAGTGAGGTCTCTTTGTTAGCAGCTGGAGAAATCGCCATAACTTAGTTCACACAAGACACATTTGCACAAAACAACAAGTCAACAAGTGGCATCCTGCGCCTTGCCCGATCCAGAACAGGGGCCGTTCGTTTGCCATTCTGGGCACAGAGCCAAGCATCCAGATTCTTTTGAGCACGCCACCCGTTGCCAACCTGGGGGCGCCCACTTTGTCGGCCGTACAGCTGCTGCTGCTGAAATGGGGTGGCATGCTCTCGCAACCAGCTCCTGTTCCAAGATTTAAAGTAGTCAGATCTCACTCATTCAAGATCGAATTGCACAATAGTTGAAAATCACATTCACATAAAACACCCTAATGCACACAAAAAGCAACACAGATGCAAATGTACATCCACACACACACACACACACACACAGAGGAGACCCCTCCTCCTCATTTTTATGGCTTGTTTTCGACATCAGTGGGAATTGAGTCGTGCTGAAAGAGACTTGACCATTGTGCTGACACGACTACACTCTCAGCCTCAGCTGCACTACTCCAGCCTGCGCTGTTGACTGTAACAGTATTGTGCAACAGCTTTTGTGTGTGGAACACTGCATGCACAAATGCAGAACATGAGAACCCAAGTTTGCACTGCATTTATAGTCAATCACAGATCTAAAAAGTCTCCCCAAAGAGCTGGTGCAATTATCTTTGGTAAGATCTGACATCTGTTTGCAATGATTTCAACAGTTTACACAATTTATGTTCCTTTTTTAAAGCAGACGAGTAGAATTTGTTGTTGCAGGAACTGTGACAGATCCACAAACTGTGGCTCAACATTTCAGTTTTGGTCATGGAAACAAGAGTCAAGATTACAGCCTGCACGTTTCTGCATCAACAACATGAAAACACAAACACACACACACGAAATGCAATCAAAATCACAGCATCTAAAGTTGTTATTCAGCCAGAAGCATTCCTCAGTCACTCCCTCACTATAAAAAGAATGGACACAATACCACACACACACTTCCCCTATGTTAGAAACAGTGTGCTCATCCAAGAGCCGGATTGGCCTTTTCTTTCTCACACAATCTTTATTTGTGGCCACGTGACAGAAAAGCATTCAAGTAGGATTGCAAGGCAATCGGGTCATTGCTTGTTAGGCCTTCGTCACAACTGCAGATTTGGACATCATCACAACTTACTATTTTGACTCTAATGTCACAAGAAGCCCGCATGATCTTTTTTTTTTTAATCGCTCTTAAACAATAACACTCTTGTGCAGAATGAGTTCACGGGGAACTATGTAACAAGCTGCATTAATCTATAAATGGGGGAAAAAACTAAATGTAAGATGTTTTTTGAGCAATGTGCAATTAAATACCGGATGCACAAAGTTCTCTATAAAAATGGCACATTCATACAAATAACATATAAGGCGATGTGCACAAATCTCGGAGTCGGGCCAGTTATTTACATCAGTCTAAAACGCTGCAGTCAGAGCGTGTTTGTTTGCCTCATCTTACCCACCCACTAGCCCACATAAACATTGCGCAGGCCCCATCAAACCCTTTGTCCCATATATCTGATGTCGCCAAATGTCATGACAGTCCGTTATTTGGTGCAATATGCAAACGACACATTATAGCTATAATGAATGATGCATGTTTTTGTCCCAGCCGGTTAAATTTGCCGTCCGTGGCGGCAGGAAAGGCAGCGGTGACACCGTTAAATCCGCTCCGTGCAGGAAGCGGTTAAACGCTGTAAAACACCGCACAACAACAACAGTGAAGCGTCGCCTGCCGGCCGGAGCCCGCGTACCTTCAGGCTGGACTTGAGCGGTCCTTTGGCTGTGGTGTGGTTGAAGCCCGAGGCTATCTCCTCCTCAGAGAACTCCTTGAGGCTCCCGTCTTGCATGAGCACAGTGTAGACGCTGCGCCGGGCTCCCGGGGCCGAGACGTCTCTGTTTTCCTGCTTGACAGCCTGGACCACTCCTGTCACCGGGGCACCGTCCCCTGTCGGACTCGGCGCATAAACGCGGCTGCCGAGGACCGACCGCTTCACCAGACGCCTTGTATGCATGTCTAAAAACTGTTTCACTGTATTGAGACCCGGCAAGCCGGTGTATTTAAATAATTAGCCGTCGAATTATAGCCGGTAAACAACGTCGCGAAAAACACAAAACTGCAGCGGGTAGACTACGCGCTCCAACAGCCCCGACAAAATGTTAGAAAGCGGCAACATACTCGGAGGGAAAACTCCAAACAGCGTCCGAAATGCGCCGCACACAAGATGCTCCAAAACTGACCAGCTCTGAATAGACACCCGACAACTACACACACCGCGAAAACGATTCATTCGCCGCTAAATAACCTCCACATCCAACCGGCTACCAATCTTCCTCCGTTCGACCTGTTTGTTTTCCTCACTGCTCCCTGCGAGCCGAGGGGGCGGTGGGAAAACGCGGACTAATCGCCATAATCAGGAAGCGAGATGGCGCTTGTACACGATTAAACAAAAATGGTGATTTGTTAGGGGAAACCACTTTTACGTAGAGGCGCAGGAGCCAGTCCGTCGAATTATTTCACCTCACGCGTCTCTGTGCGCTGAGACCCCGCTGCACATGTTATAAACGGTTAAAAATAGGGCCTTTAGGTAGCTCCGGCTCCGGATACTGCCCCATCCAGTCCGGCGGGGACTCTACCGGCGGAATGCTGCCTGTAAACATGTGCGGTCCGGCGGCCAAGGCGGGCTCCGATTGGTCGGCGCAGCACACGCCTCCACAAGCCCCCACCGCTTCCCTTCTCCTCCGAAAGAAGGTAATGCAGCCCGGGAGGATGCTCCATTGAAAACAATGACGCAAGGATAGATTGGAAACGAGAAGGGAGGGGGCTATGGCAAAGGGAAGAAAGGGAAAAGGCGGGAATTTAGGCTGTGGAACAGAGAAAACTTAGACCAGACAAGCGTCATGCTTTAACCTACTTGTACAGCCTACTTTCCAGGTGCCATGGGACCTTTAAATTACTATGATCTGGTAATAAAATAAAATAAAGTAAATGGGCTGCACTGCTCTGCCTTTGGGCGTATAAACACAACAGGTTATTTTCTTTAATATGTCTGTTTTGTTCTGGTAAGGGGATATCTGCCTAAGTAATTTAGGGAAAAGATTCAATATCTATTGCAAATCATACCAAAAAATACATAATTGTTTCCATTTGAAGTTACAGTATATAACACGCAGCCACATGGCCCATCATAAGCTGACACATTTGGACAACGGAACAGGTTTTTTCATTTTGCCTCTGTACACCAGCACACTGGATTTTAAATCAAGTACAAACTTGAATTTGTGGGGTAATGGGGTAATTAACTTTTAAGGGATTAAATTCATTTTTAAATATATTCTCACCTTTTCAGAGGCTCAAAAGTAATTAGACAGTTAACCTATGGTGCTGATGATATGGCTTCTGACGAAGTAGCAGGATGAATTCTGAACTGTGCAGGGCTATACTCTCTGGATACTGACCTAAAGCATCCTGCAAAAGCAACCCAAGAGTTTCTCAAAGCAAAGAAATGGGATATTCTGGGATTCTGGGATATTCTGGCCAGATCTGTCACCTGATCTTAGATCAACAGAGCATGCTTTCAGTTACCAAAGATAAAACTGCTGAGGAGAGAGAGACAGAGATTAATAATAGCTAATGATTAAATGCAGAGTGAAGTATAAACAGAGTAAAAAGAGGTGAATAAAAAGAAACAGTGCATCATGGGAAGTTGAAGCTGAAGGCTCTGCCTCTCATTCTACTCTTAAGTATCCTAGGAGCCACAAGTAAGCCAGCAGTCTGAGAGCAAAGTGCTCTATTGGGGTGATACAGTACTATGAGGTCTTTAAGATAAGATGGGGCCTGATTATTCAAGACCTTGTATGTGAGGAGAAGGATTTTAAATTGTATTCTGGATTTAACAGGG
>VUQJ01012180.1:4305-27071 GCA_015108635.1 Andinoacara biseriatus
GTTTGTTTTTTTAACATTTTTTTTTTTTTTTTTTTAGGCACCAAAAAAAATTTTTTTTTTTTTTTTTTGGAATACTAGACTCAGGAAAAGTTTATCAAAACTAAAAAATGCTGACAACACGTGACTGAATGATGAGTGGTGACGTCTCACCTCATGCAGATGCACCATGTCGGCCTCCATGGCCTTGGATCTGCGCTCAGACTCTCTGGCTGAGGCGAGGACCTCTTTCTGGGCTGCACGGGAGTCCTCCAGCTCCCTCTGGAGATCCTTCACCTGGCCCTGTGAGGAGAGCACGGAGGCTCACGTGGGGTATTTGAACTGATTTTCTAAATAAAACTCAACTCCCCAGAAATGTGCAGTTTCTTTTAAAGTCATTTACAATAAATAAGAGAAAACAAATCAAAGTGTTTGCTGACCTGGATTTTGCGCAGCTGCTTGAGCGCCTCATCACGCCCCCTGCTGGTGGCCTCCAGCTGGTCCTCCATGTCCTTCAGCTCCCCCTCCAGCTTCTTCTTCCCGGCTGACGCCTGACCTCGCTGCTTCCTCTCCTCTTCCAGCTCCGACTCGAGCTCTCTGACCTGATGGATGGTGAAAGGAAAACGTCATCCGAAAACCTACACCGATCCACACATCCCTCCAGGCCCCCAATTCTCCATGCAAGGAGAGACGTTTGCCTCGAGGTCTTTAGGAGAGAGCTGCTTAGTCATGAAAACCAAACTCAAACCCTTTATGGTCTAAATTATGATGATAATTCTAATTTAATAAGTATGATGAGGTGCGAGCATTTGGAAAAATGAGATGAAATAAAGAACCGGAGGCATTGAGATCTTAAAAAAAAAAACCCGGAAAGAGCATGCAGGTGTTTCTCTACCTGTTTGAGGAGCTGCTTCCTCTTCTCCTCGCCCAGCTCGTCGCGGGCCTGCAGCTCCCTCTCATGCTGAGCTTTCAGAGCCTGACTGTTGACCTCCAGACGCAGCTTGGCATCCTCAGCCACCTGCAGCTCATCCTCCAGCTCCTCCATCTGTGTCCTCATCTCCTCCACAATGGCCTCCAGGCCGCGCTTTGCCTTCTCCAGGTCATGCACCTGAAATATACCCAGAAACGTGTCCACTTCTCTCTAAAATACTGACCAGAGTGAGTCATGTGAGTCATTCATGTTCAGACGCAGTGTTTTACATTCTTTCCCACGTCGTCCTTGGAGCTGATGAGATCTTCCATCTCAGCTCGGAGTGCCTTCACCATCTTCTCCGCCTCCTCCAGAGCCTCGTGTCGCTCTTCCAGTGCTCGGGTCAGAGCTAACACCTTCGTCTCCTTCTCCCTCACCTCTGCCTCTGCTCGATCCCGCTCCTCTGCATACTTACAGGACACACTGCGCTCCTCGGCCAGCATCTGATGGACACGGAGGACGGAGGAGATCACAGATCATTGCAGGCTCAAAAAAATACTTAATATTTATATAAGGCCGTTACTGCGGAGCTGCCGGACCTGATCGAACTTCTTCTGCTTCTTCTCCAGGTTGGAGACGAGCTGTCGCTGGCTGTCCAGGTCCATGAGGACGTCCTCCAGCTCCAGCTGCATCCGGCTCCGGCTCTTCTCCAGCTTGTCGTAGGTCGAAGCCTTCTCTTCGTACTCGGTGTTGGCCGCCTCCAGCTCGCGGTGCAGACGCTTCTTCCCCTCCTCCAGCAGTTCCACCATCCCCGACATCTCGTCCAGCTTCTTCTTGTAGTCGGACAGCTGAGAAAGTTTGGAAGAATGAAAACTAACTGCTTCGAAGCCGGGGACTAGAACTCTGCAACTTCAGGGGTCACCCTGGGTGGTTCACTTCCTACTCAGGCTTATCTCCGTGGTCTGAGTTACTGACCTGCATGTTGAGGCTGGACACCTGCCTCTCCACGGCCCGTTTGCCCTCGGCCTCCTCCTCCAGCTGCTCCATCAGGCTGTTCCTTTCCTCCTCCATCTGACGCAGACGCCCAGACAGATTCAGTTTCTGACGCGTCTCCTCTGACAGCAGCTCCTGAGGAAGGAGAAGGACGAGGACACCGTTTAGGAATCTGGCTTCATTCATCCCAGTATTTAGCTGTCACGGTGTCTCTCACCTGTGCGTCCTGCAGCTGAGAGGATAGACCGGAGACATCTTTACTCAGCTTGATGTTCTTTCCCTCGGCCTCGTTCAGCAGACCCGTCACGCTGTCCAGCTCCAACTGAGAGGAGAGAGATGAGAAGAAAACGGTAATCCCGAGTTCTGTCCTGTGAACACAAATGCTATTGTCAAACACAGACTGTAAGAGCCTCTTTAAGGCTGTGTGAGTGTGATGTGGATTTTCTTCTCACAGAATAAGCAACCTGTTGCACCTGCCGTAATTTAGAAATGCCACCAAATGGCACTTCATTATGAGACGGCACCTGAATGCATTTCATCTTCTTTCTTCTTCATTGTTAAGTTTAAAGTCCAAGACTGCAAATATTTATAAATAATTGTGGCACTGCTGTTGATTGTTTTCAGGCTGTTTTTCTATTTGCATGTTAGAGGTGATGTCAGTTTGGCACAGATTTCCTTATATGGTCATGAGGAACAGCCAACGTCACTGCTCTCAGGAGGCGGGGCTTACAAGCAGTGGGTTCTGTTCATTAGTTCTGTTTGCATAAGTCAGGTAAAGGGCAGCCAATCAGAGGACAGTGGGCTTTAAAGGAGGGGAACTTTAACGAAGCACAAGCTTTTTTTCAGAGGATGAACTCAGTGTGTGCGATACTGCAAGATATCCGATACCAAGTAAATACAGGGCCAGTATCACCGATACCGATACCAATACCAATACCAATACCAATACTTTTTTAAAACTATGAAGAATTTTCTTGAAGTTTGAGTGTTTTGTTGTGATTATAAATAACCTGCTGTTATCTTCACGTTTAATGCAGTGTAATTAACTGTCATAGCACCATTTGATTTATTCCTGTCAGTGTTTCTGAGGCTTACAGTCATCTTTGAAACTCGCTCTGACAGCTCGTTCCTCTGCCGCTCGCTCTCATTGAAGCGAGAATTTAGCTCGTTCAGCTGACCCTCCACTTTCTTCTTCTTGTGCTCAACGTCCTGTTTGGCGCTGGCAAGGGACCGCAGGTCAGAGCTCAGGTCTGCCGACTCCTTCTCCAGAGCTTGCTTGGCTTTCTCAAGACCGGCCCTCACCTGGACGAGCAGAAGAGGTGCTGAATGAGTGAGAAAATCCACCTCTAATAAATGTTCTTCAAAGGAAATACCAACCCATTAGGTACAATACTGTATGTGTACCTAATATTGAACAAAAGTAAAGTACACCTGTGCATCAGAAGAATGAAAGCTTCTGATTTTGGTGAACTAACCCGCTTGGCTTGCTCCAGCTGCTCACTGAGCTCCTCCACAGCCTGGCTGTGTTTTTGTCTCAGTTCCTGGATTTGGGCCTCATGGTTCCGCCCCTCGTCCTCCATGGCTTTCTTCAACGTGGCCACTTCCTGCTCACGTTTTGCCCTGTGAACCATAAACACAAAACATCATCACAACACATCCAGCTAGATCATGCATGACCTAGAGTCTTGATTAAAGCAGCTTATGAAGCTGCTCTTCTATGCAGATGACACTGTTATTTACAACAATGTCTCAGCTTTATGTGCCATAAAGTATTATGAATATTTAATCAATATCTGTGCCTGCTTATCAAATCTCGTGGCTCATTCAGAGGATATATATGCAGGTTAGTTTGGACCATACAGACCGTAGCTCCTGCTGGGCAGCAGTCGTGTCCAGACTGTCCTCCAGCTCAGTGCGTAGAGCGTTAAGTTCCTCCCCGAGGTCCCGACGAGCTGCCTCAGCCTTCCCCCTCGCTGACCTTTCAGCCTCCAAGTCCTCCTGCAGCTCTGAGAGCAAAGCCTCCAACTCCCGGATGCGTTTCACTGCCGCCCCGCGCTGACTGCTCTCCTCCTCCAAGCTGGGTACACAAAATTTGTTGGAAAGGGAATGATGAAGGTTGGGGATATCGTTTACAGTCTTATTCATACTTGTCAAATAGAGACTGTAAACAACTCTGTATCTGCATCTGTTAAGTATGGTGTTCCACAGGGATCATTTTTGAGACCCAGTTTATTTCAATTTTACATGCTGGGGCACATAATTCAGAGACATGATATCTCTTTAAAATTTTATGCTAATAAAACACAGACTGATCATGCATCCATTGCTGAAACACACTTTTTACCAGCCTGAACTCAGCTGTGGAAACAGGACCACAGCGTTCCTCTTTTAGCCTTTTTACACTGTCTCCCTGCATGTTTTAGAAGAGATTTTTAAGGTTCTTCACAGCCTCGCCTGAAGCTACAATTTTGGCCTCTTAGTAGCTTGAGATCCTTGGGCAGAGGTCTTTAGTCTGCTACAGGAACCTGGCTGAAGTTCAGATTAACAGGATGATATCTTGTTATTCAAACTGGCACAAAGTCTCCTGCAGATATCCATGCCCCCCCGAGCCTGGACCTTGATTCTAATAACGGATCATCTGTTCGTGTTAGTCACCCTCACCGGGCCTGCGTGGCTTGCAGCTCCTCCTCCTTGGCGGCGAGCTGGGCCCGGAGCTCAGCTAACTGCGCCTGCAGGTCGGCGTGCTGCTCCTGCAGTTCCGCCAGCTCCGCCTCCACCTTCCTCTTTGCCTTTTCCATGTCCTGACGACCCTTCTCTTCCTTCTTCAGACGCACTGGACGCAAAAACCAAAAGAGGACATTTCTTTAGATTTTACAGTCATGTTACTAATGTGACGTTTTAATTTAGAGATGAAATATAATGAAATAATGCAGTCATTCCTAACTGTAAGGCCCTGCAAACTCCTGCCACCACAGTGGAAAACTCCAGAAAAAGTATAAAAATTTATGATTAAGATATGAAGTGCTGATTGACCTTCAAGTTCAGAGATCATGGACTCGTGTTTGGCCTTGAGTTTGGTCAGATTCTTGGACTTCTCCTCCTCCTCAGCCAGGTTGGAGCTCATGTCAGCCATCCTCTCCTCCAGCAGCTTCCGCTCCTGAAAACAGACACGTGTGAGCGCGTGCAGTGACTGAAACGCTCTCTGAGAGCAGCACACGAAGCCGCCTCTTCACACCTTCTGCAGCTTGTTGTTCTGGTCCTCCATCAGCAGAACGTCCTCCTCCAGCTTCTTCACCTTTCCTTCCACTGCCGCTTTCTCCAGCTGCAGATTCTGCCTGGCGTCTTCTTCCTTTGCTATGTGGGCCTCCATCAGCTGCAGGACGACACGACGCAAGATTAAGGAAAGCTTGTGAGAAAACTGGAAACTAAGTGAAATTAACTAAATCATATTATTGTTATTACTTAGTTATTCATGATGCCCCAGTGAAAGCAGCTCTAAATACCTGAGATTAAAGATCTGACATGATCTACTCACACAGCTGCTGCTGTTAAAAAGGCCTCAGGTGTTTAAAGACCTGGAGCACCAGGGAGAGCCTTCTGAGGCTTCACCACAGTATTTAATTTATGTTGTATATTACTCTGGAACCTTCCAGCTAAGCATTTATGTATTTCACACAGAAGGGAGGAGCTGAAAGATGACGGCTGTATTTATATAATCAGAGGGACCACAAACATCTTGAATCTTGTCAAGAAATCCACAGAAACCTGAAGACATTGTTACATTGTTTATGAAGCATAATAATAAGATGAAGACCTGTAGCTGCTGCTCCATCTCCTTCTTCTCCTGCTGCAGGGAGTTACTGCGGTCCTCCTCCTCCTCTAGCCGGGCCTCCATCTCGTGCAGCACCTCCTCCAGCTCCTGCTTCTTGGCCTCTAGTCGTACCCTCATCTCCTCGGCCTCAGCGCACAGCTCCGTCTCCGCCTGAAGCTTCAGCTCCAGCTGCGCCCGCTCCTCCATCAGCTACAAACACCACAGCGGGATTATTTTTCCCGGATAACTTTGCTTTAACAATTTAAAGCCTGACCAGAACCTGAGTCTGCATCACCTGGCTGTGCTTCTGGGAGATGTCCTTCAGTTCAGCCTCAGTTTTGGCTGCCACCTCTTTGGCGGCCTTCAGCTCCTCCTCCTTCTGACCCATTTCCTCCTCTTGTCTGGTCACTTGCAGCAGCGGCTTCACCTGAACCACAGACAGAAGAAGCAAAATTTGCACACAGTTTGTTCTAAACATGTAGAGAAACTCATTTGAAGACAAAGTGATTAGTAAGATTTATTTTGGCCGATGTTTGGAAGGTTGCAGACACATTACTGTAAATGTGTGTGTGTGTTTAACCTTAGTGAAAAGCCTCCACCACTGCCAGTTCTTGAGTTTAAGGTAACAGGCGCAGTTTCTCTGGATGACCTTCATGGCGCTCAGCTGCTGCTGACGTTTGCTGAAAGCCCTGAAAACACACGGAGAAGAATCAGACCTGCACAGCACAGACGGTAAACAAAACATCGATGAAGGTCTGCAAAGTGAAGCCAAAGTCGAAATGCTTCAAACACTTTGTGATGGGCAGCAGGAGGCAATGCCTTTTGCTGTCAATTAAATAGAAATCTACAGGAAAATGACCCTACTGCTCACTGGATTTATGACCTCCGTACACACTTGCCTGATGAGTTTATAATCTCAAAAAATAGTTTTGAGTCTCATTTAATACAGCATGATCTTCATTTTGAAAATCATGGTTCCCTTTGGAATAAAATGCACGATAAAGCTAGTTATGCTTTTATCAGTCAAACCAAACTAAGACAAAACATCAAACCAAAGATGGAGTGTATGACCTTCGGTCTGAATGCTCCTCTTACTTGCGGCCCAGGAAGCCTCTTGCTTGTGCCTGGAAGGCGATGATGACGACTGTCAGTTTGAGGTCTCGCTCCTCTTCCAGCTGGGCCAAAACCCCCGTCCTGAAGAACATCTTGCTTTGGCCGATACGATACAGGTTAGGGTCTAGATCCAGGTGCTTCACCTGGAGATGAGGAGAGGAATGAACCTCCGCTTTTTTATTTACACAGTGAATTCATATTCAAATGACAGCCATTTTTAAACGTTTTAACTCCATCTACTCACCATCAAACAGCAGGCCTGTTTCCCGTCCATGAAGCCTTTAGGGATGGCGTTGGCAGCCAGGATCTCATACCTGCAAACAGCAAAACTGTCAGTCACCTGTGACACTGAACATACTCATAAAGTACTGATTCCTTAAATGTGATATCGAGCGAAGTATAATCGCAAAGAGGTAAAAGAATTTTCCAGTTTTTGGAAGATGAATGGTCCTAATTCACTCTAATCTCTGCTTCAAAGTCTTATTGAAACGTGACAGATGACCATGTTTTCCACGGGTTGTTTTAAGATATTTCACTGTCACAAATGTGTTTAATTTGATGTAAAACATTAACGTGGCATACAGCAACAGTGGACTTATGTATGTAAGTGAATTGAAACTATAAACACATCACACACTACAGTGGAACAAACCAAAGACTTTACATGATATTTAAGACTCATAAATTACAGATTTAACAGAAAAAAAAAACAGTATCTGCCATCCAAATTTTACAGAAATAAAATTTTTTTTAAAGAAATTTTTGAGGCTCCAGTGAGATATATAATTGAACATTATCTGCATACAGTAGAAACAAAAACCTTCGTTAGCATTCTAACTTAGCATTGTTACAAACAGAACTATGAAAACTGTTGAAACCATGAACGGTCTCAGATAGCTCCCTCACCTCTGCCTGAACTCCTGGAACACGATCCGGTTTGGAAATCCCTGCCTACAGATCCGAATCCCCTCCAACACTCCGTTACACCTCAGCTGCTCCAGCACCAGGTGGGAATCCATCTTACCAGACTGCAGCACAGCAGAGAGCCAAAAATCGCTGAATTAATCAATGGACTCTGTCTTATCTCAGGGTGACGATTGGATATAATAACCTACCCGCTTCTCATGGTTGGGAATGATGCAGCGGACAAAGTTGGGCTGGGTGTTGTGCAGCGTGGTCATCAGTTTGCCCAGAGACTCTTTGTAGAGCTGACCCACCGTGCGAAACATGCCCTTCTTGGATTTGGTGGAACTTGGCACTGAACTCTCAGACATCTTGGTCATGGTCTCCAGACCTACAACTCGATCCACTGACATGGAGAATGAAATAGGAAAGATTTATACAACCTTTTATTACCTAGCTTGATTTTATTGGTCTAATGTAATGAGGACTCACCGTCTTTCCACAGGTCCTGAACGAAGGTGCTGGAGGAGTTGTTGAGCAGAGCTGTTACGTTGTCATTCAGAGGGTCCATATTCTTTGTCAGCCAATTGGCTGCATTATAATCAACCTGGAATCATAAATGTTTTGATAATTATCAAAATAATTTATTGGACAAGCATGTTGCCCAAAATCAAAAATTCGATTGGTTCCTACTCAATCAATTTTATTTATATAGCAGCAAATCACAACAAACAGTCGCCTCAAGGCACTTTATATTGTAAAGACCCTAAAATAAATACATAGAAAACAGTCACAATGACCCCCATGAGCAATCATACTTACCTGGAGCTAGACTTTTGAATTTCTCCCATTAAATATGTTTTTCTAGCATCATTACTTAATTGATTTATTGATTAAAAAAAGAATGAGGGCCAAAACGATTAGCCAATCAGCAGAGTGGGTGGGATGAACGCCATTGACCAGCTGCTGTCAAACGTTCTCAAGCTGTTCGGGGTCACACTATGTGCGACAAAGCTGTAAAACAGGCGTGCACGGCCAGCGACCCTGTCACCCAATCGCCTTTCAAATGTTGCATATTGTTTGTCGACATCACCCTTGGGCTTGTGTGTTTCTGCGACGTGTACACGATGGTACGTCATGCCCACGTCTGCTGCTGCATTTTATTGGCTTCTGATGAAAATGCCTTGGCTTGATGAGGCACCTCAGCCCACACTGACTGATCAGTTTTTCGACTGTCGCCCTCCTGAAGCCCTCCTCACCTTTCCAGCGTAGTGCAGTACGCTGAACATCAGTTTGTCTTTGTGCTGTTTGGGTTTGGAGAATTTAACGTGACCGGTGTGGGTGTTCAGTAGCTTCTCCACGAAAGAAACATCAGTGGCTTTGGGGAACCAGCACTCCTCATCCAGCAGGGCCAGGATACCCGGAGGGTTGTTCTGGAAGACAGCAAAAGGATCCAGATGCTCAGTTTAAGAAGAATATTTTTACAAAATTATTTTTGGATGAGGGTCAAGTACAGGGAAATATAAAATTCATTCCTATGCAGCTTTTATAAATTTTAGCAGCCCCTCATGGGAGACGAGAATTTAGTCTTTTCTTCAAAAACTACCAAACTCAACAAACTCCAGGTTTGTGTGTGTGTAGCTGCCTGACCGGTCTCTCGATGAGCTCGATGCAGGGCTGCAGATCGAGGCCGAAGTCGATGAAGTTCCACTCGATGCCCTCCCTCTTGTACTCCTCCTGCTCCAGGATGAACATGGTGTGGTTGAAGAGCTGCTGCAGACGCTCATTGGTGTAGTTGATGCAGATCTGCTCGAACGAGTTGTCCTGTGGGATTAAAAATTCACGATTGAAAACTGATAGAAATACGAAACTTCAATACATCCATTTTCTACTCACGGGACATCCCAGAGGACAAATGCCTACTCAAGTCAACAAAGCACATGTGGACGCCATTGAATTTCCTTGAGAGGGTAAACCTCAAATATCCTCGATAAGATAAAAGAGTTGCTCTACTTTCCCACAGCTGAAATAAAAACTACATTGTTCTTCCTGAATCCGAAGTTTGACTTACAAAAGAAGCATTTACCTCAAAAATCTCAAAGCCGGCGATGTCCAGGATGCCCAAGAAGGATGATGCCTGTCTCTTACTCTTATCCAGAGTCTTGTTGACTCTGGCGAGGATCCAGCGAAAGAGACGCTCGTACATGGCTTTAGCCAGAGCCTCAATAGCAAAGTCAGCCTGGAAAGGGAGGAAAGGTGAAGGAAGACAGGAGATTGAAGGTTGTTGTTTCCCATGTTTAGTTAATGAGGTTTGGTCTGCTTTCTGAGTACCTGCTGCTTGGTCTGAGCCTTCTGCACCACCTCCCTGCCCACTTTAATCCTGGGTGTAAGGATGGCGCGGGTGAAGTCGGTCACGTTGATGCCCTGCAGGTGGCACACCTTCTGTGCAGCTGCGAATCGAGACAGAGAGGAGGTCAGAGCGGGGACGAAGTTCATTTACAGAACAGTTTTTTGGTTTTTTAAATGGTTACCGGTGTTGTCAGGCATGGTCGCCTGCTCATTGTTCCTCTCCTTTTCAAACTTGATGTTGCCCAGTTGGAGCACAGTGGACACCACCTTCAACATGCCTGCAGAGAGGAGAAGGAAGGTTCAAGATGAAACTGCCTTTCATGGACATCTGCAGATTCAAATCAAATATATATTCATATGTTCTACATATTCTTACTTTGTTCTATTTTATTTATGCTCCATCACAGTTTAGGAGGAAGCAGTGCAAATTTACACGTTCTCTGTACCTAATCGCTCCTCCTCGTTGAAGCCCATAATCTCCATGGCCTCCAGAGTCTCGTCAAACATCTCGTCATCCTCCTGCCCGGGGATCTCCACGTGACCCTCTATGAGGAAACGATAGCTGCTGAAGTCCTCCAGCAGCAGCTCCTCTACAGACACAGAGATGGAGGACATTAGGTTGACTGACACTAGTTTCCAGTTTCATCTGTGCAGTTTCTACAGAAATCCAGCTGGTTTATAATGTTACTCCCACATTGACATCAAGCCTCAACCTACAGGGCTGAAAATGAAGCCAAAAGCTGCCGTTCCTCTGATGTCCTCTAGAGGCTCCAGCAGTGAGTCAGTCTCCATAGACTCCCATGTTAAAATGTCCAAATTTATAGCAGAAATAAACATGTTTACAGCCATTGATCCATTTTCTTCTGCTGGGTTGGGGTGGGACAACCACCCACAACTGTGGGCAATTTAGAATCACCAATTAACATAACCCCACTAATGGACTGTGACAGAGGACCCTTCTAAAAACTAACATGGCTGCAGCCAAAACCCTAAAGTTAATGCTTCAAATTACCCAAAAGCCACTATGTGTCCACTGTGATGACATCATAGTGGACACATCCATCTTTTATATACAGTCTGATATGACTGATACATGTGTTTAATTCAACAAAAACATCTGTCATGACTTTCCGAGTCTGTATCGTGATCCAGCTGCTGTAATGTAGCAACGAGGCTGTGCAGAGAAAGAGCCCCACCCATCCATCCACCCACCCATCCATCCACCCACCCACCCATCCACCCACCTATCCATCCACCCATCCATCTATCCATCCAGATAGATTGCCAGTCAGTCAAGGAGCGAATAATTTCCATTTAAATCCATTAATAGTGCTATAACTCTTTTTGTTCTGCGGTTTGAGCTGCTCACCTCTCACTTTGCCTTTGGCTCCGGCCACCATGTAGTAGAAG
This sequence comes from Andinoacara biseriatus, assembly GCA_015108635.1. Lineage (NCBI taxonomy): Eukaryota > Metazoa > Chordata > Actinopteri > Cichliformes > Cichlidae > Andinoacara > Andinoacara biseriatus. The sequence continues at coordinate 15,771 of VUQJ01012180.1, forward strand.
ATGTGAAAGGCTCTCTCAGTGTGCGCCTGTCGAATACAGCGAGACTTCTCCAGCAGGTCTCGCCACATCAGGATTAAGAAGATTAACCAAACGATTTAATGCTTACGTTTCTATATTCCACCCAGAAAGAGAAAATGTAATTGCAAAGAAGGATACAGGTGTCAATATTTGCCCCGACGAGGTAGCCGGTCACATCAAAGTTGAGCTTGATGAACTTTCCCTGTGAGCAGAGAGGACGACAGCAGCTATAACTTTATGTTTCAGGCATTTTTTAAAATCTCTGTTTGTCGACAGACTCAATGAAACTCTCACAAATCGTGACGAGTTGTCGTTCTTGATGGTTTTAGCATTTCCGAAGGCCTCCAGGATGGGATTAGCCTGCAGCAGCTGCTTCTCCAGCTCCCCCTGCAGTCCAAAAACAATGTTAAAAGTCTGCTTCTGCACGACGTCCTACAGTTAAAGACAAATCTGCATCCTTTTAAACACAACAAAGACCAAAAGCTGTCTGTATGAGATTTTCTACTCACATAGGCCAGAGATCCTGCCTGCTGCTGCTGCTGCAAGAAAACACACCAGTTAAGTATACTTATGGAAAGATTTCTATTTCCCCCTAAACTGGCCTGAAACGCAGCAGCAGCAGAGCAGCCGGGGTCGGAGGTCAAGCACTGACTGAAAGCAGCTGAGCGCAGAGCAGATGAAACTTTCAGAAGAATTAAAAGCCCCACCAGCAGCAGCAGCACAAACAACATTAATCTGTCCTCACCTTGGACACAGCCGCAGCAACTGAATCCTGTCGTGTACAGCAGAGTTTGTGCTTCAATATTTTATAGCACAGTTGTATCAAACTACATTTTTATTTCTCACCTAAAGCTCCTTTAAACATAAACCCAACGTGTTTTCATCAGATTCTTTGGCTCTCGAGCTTCAGTTTTCCTCACACACTTCTTTAAAGGGCACGTATCCTGCTTTTGACTCCTTTCTTTTCATATTTAAATCATTTATTTGTGGTCTATATAAAGTAGAAATGCAAAGTAGAACTTTGGTCTGAATTCCTCGTTATTGCAGCTCCACAGACCTCTTTTGCACTTTTTTCTGAGGCTCGTCTTAAATGTGAATCAGACATTTCAGGCCACGCCCCCTCCAGGTCGCAGAGCGTTCCACTCCACCCTGTTCGGCCATTTTTGTAGTTTGAAAGCAGCGATACGATTAGCTACCGGCAGAGAAACAAGTGAGTACATTTCCGAGAAAAATAAAATTTAACCAGGCACTTCGAAGAGGCTTTGATGCCGGGGGGCGACGTAAGGAATCGTGTGGGTTAATACACCCAACAACCGAACATTTAGACTTGCTTACGTGCAACTTTGGCATAACTGGACTGGACTACAAAATCACTGTGAGAAAAAAATGGAGGATTCACGAGATTGATTAGCCAGAAGTCCACGACCTTGTTTATCAGTTCCACAGAAAATACTGTGACGTAACAGAAAAGAAAACTTAACAGTGAACAGAGAAAACTGAACAGACTGAAAATTACGACCCAAAAAGAATATGAAGATATCTACGCAGCACTGGGAGAGAATACATTTACATTTCCTGCACTGCTACACAACAAAATGTAGTTCAGGTGGATTTTGCATGATACGTCTCCTTTAACGGTCTCAATGAAGAGTGAAAACTCTGGAGGCGTTTCTACTCACAGGGTTGGCGGGATTCTTGCCCTTGTGCGAGGAGGCGACGACGGCCAAGTACTGAATCACCTTCTTGGTGTTTTCCGTCTTCCCGGCTCCAGACTCACCTCTGCGAGGCAAAGATCACGAATGATGGAAATGAGAGGCAGAGAGATCATAATGCTGGGTTTTGTTTGATAGGAGATATTCAATTAAAATGTATGAATGATTTGTGATGAATTTCCACCATTTGTGAGGTGCTATTTATAATTAATTTAGTTTGTAAGAGATTAAATGAAGGGATGATAATAGTTTTAATTTTTTACATTCTTTTAAAGCAAAAAAAAAAGAATAATCAAATTTCTGACCAGAAGCTTCTTCTCAGATGCAAATATCGGATTTTTAGCTGATATTATGGCATTTCTAATATGGCTTCTCTGGCGCAGAAGCCCCACCCACCTGCTGATTCAACTTTACAAGGGACAGCCAATCAGAAGAGGAGGAGGGAGGAGCTGAAAACAGCTTCAGACAGCAGGTCTGAACTGAGAGCTTCAGGGAGGCCCAGTGTTAGAAATAAGAGGGATTATTCTGAACTGTGAATCATGCAAAGCTGCTCTAGTGTAAACATGTGGAGCTGGAAATGAGCAGAATTGGTCTGATTGAAGGTGATTAATGGCCGAGTAACTGCTGGTACGTGTGTGTGCACAGTGTGATGGAAAAAGTGTCTGTTTGGACTCACGTGCAGAGAATAGACTGATCCTCGCGGTCTGTGGAGACAGAGGGGGAGGGGGGGGGGCAGTGTGAGACATATTGTGATGCCGATTGAGCTGAACTCATCAAACTCAGACCAAACATGAACTGGGAGGCGGTGCCGCTTCATTCGGACACAAGAGCAAAAGAGATCTTGCTCAGAGGGAGATTAGCCTCCATCACTCATATCCTCTAAAAATAGCAGGTGGATGCAGGGCTCCATCGGTGTAATCTCGTCTCAGTGCTCCATGTATGGCCATCCTGGAGCTCAGTGGAAAGTATGGAGTTGGTTTGAGGTCACGGGGGGACCAAACGGAGGCCAGACGGCACGCTCCGAGGCTTCAGTCCGGGCTGCTCGCTGCCACCGCTCAACATTTGAAAAGAGCTTCGTAGAGAACAGCAGCACTTCATACACAAATGGGAAAACCTTAGTTACTCATATGATTTCCTTATGTGATTTAATTCAACATGTTTCATGCTGTGAGCGATGGAGACATGCCAGGATAGCAATGTTCAAGCCCAGACTGATATTCAGCGGGGGGTTCAAGCATAGAAGGAAGTTGTCACAAATATGATGCTGTTCTGTTGCTTTGTGCAGCTGTTGTATTCATCTGATACACACCAGCTTCCCACGTCTTTGTGTAAGCTTGGCAGTAGCTTCTTTATCAATGTGGAATCGGCGTGATGTGGAAGGCTGTGCAGAAACCTTTAAAAGCATTGAAAACGTCCCTGAAAGTGCAGTGCTGAGATTTAAAAGTCAGTTTCTGTGTTAGCTAATGATGCAGAAGTGGATGAGGAGCGCTTATCCGCTTATCCTCTTATTCAATTCTGAGTCACGGGGGAGGGATGGAGCCTATCCCAGATGTTACAGGGTAAAAGGTGTACGTCCCAGATGTGAGAGACAGACAACCGCACACTCTCACACCTACGGCCAATTAAGAAACTCTAACTAACTTAGTGTGTGTGTCTGGACACACAGAGTCCAGCTCATGAATCTGCTGAGTGTTTCAGGCAAAGGATGTGAGCACGATCCAGCTCCTCTCACAGATGTGGATGTCCTCAGTCCAGGTGCCTGAAACATCTCGTCCAGGAGGCCTCCTGCTCAGATGCACGAGCCACTTCAGCTGGCTCCTTTCGATGTGGAGGGGTAGGAACAGATACCCTTCAGAGGAAGCTGCTGCTTGTATCTGTGAGCTCATCCTTTGGGTCACTACACAGAGCTCCCAGCCACAGGTGAGGGCAGGAACGCAGATCGACCAGCTTTACTTTCACGCTGAGCTCTCTGTCCACTGACAGTGTTCACATCTCCTGCCCCCTCACTCCTGAGACACCTAAACACCTGGGGAAGCAACTCCTACCCGACCGGGAGAAGGCGAATCAAAGCTCACTACTGAGCAGCTGAGACAGGTGAAGAACAGCTGGATGGAAAAAGGTCTTTTTATACGTTGTTGTCACAAAGTCTCACGTTCTCCAGGAGGAACGCCTCTGAAGAGACCCGTGTCTTTATATTTACTGTAAAACTGGTCAAATATTTGCTACAATCTTGAAATATTCACAAGCAAAAAAAGTATAAGAAGCATCTTTTTAAAAAAAATTTACAGATAATTTTGGTTGTTTTCTATGATGTAAAATAATTTATTTACTTAACTGAATACATTTACTACTTGTCATTTACTGGTTGATAGTCTAATTTAGTCTAAATGCAGCGATATCTATATTTCCTGCACAGACACTTACCCTGCATCATGTTCCTGTAGGCGTTGTCCGTGATGGAGTAGATGTGCGGCGGCACCTCGTGGCGTTTCTTGCCCTTGTACATCTCAATGATCTTTTCGGAGTAGATGGGCAGCATCTTGTAGGGGTTCACCACCACGCAGAACAGCCCCGAGTACGTCTGCGGAGGGAGGAATAATCACATTATCAGCACGTCAGAGATAAACTGGTGCTTTTTATATTTGAGTTCTCCCTGACAGCAGGAACCGGTCTTCCTCTTCTCCCCCTGCCTGGCAGCTCCACTATCCCTCGTCTGCACATGTCCAAACCATCTCAGCCTTGCCTCTCTAACGTTGTCTCCAAACGGCTCAGCCTGAGCTGTCCTCCTGATGGACTCATTTGTAATCCTGTCCATCCTGCTCTGAACATCTTCAGCTCTGCCTCCTGTCTTTGTGTCAGTGCCGCCGTCTCCAAAGCCTAACCCTCACAGCAGATCTCACTAACATCTTGTACACCTTCTCTTGCACTCTCGCTGCTCTCTTCCTGTCACAAATCACCCCTGACACTCGTCTCCACCCGCTCCACCCTGTCTGCACTCCCTTCTTCACCTGTCCGTTGTTTTGGATGGTTCACCCCAGGTATTTAAACTCATCTACCTTCACTCCCTCTGCTCCTTGCGCGTTCACCGTTCCACCTGTCTCCCTCTCATTCACACACATGTACTCTGTCTCCAGAGCATACCTCCACCTCTCCGGGCTCTCTTCCGCCTGCTCCGTACTCTCACTACATTATCACACACACATCACTCCTGCCTGAACGATTCACCAGCTGTTTTCCAACTCACGCACATATAACGCAGTCCGTTAAACTTGAAAACAGCTGGTTTGGACACATTTGGTTTGTGCCATCCTACAAGATTTGCTGCATCTTCCAGCGATACCAGGAGACGGGCCGAAACACGAGGTTGTCAGTCCAGCAGTGTGAGGAGGATCAGGAGGAGCACCGCCAGGGTCCTACTCAGTGACCTCCAGCAGGCTACTTTTGCATGTTTCTGACCAAACTGTCAGAATCAAAGAGAGAGGAATGTGCTCGCAGCTCAGCACCGTGCAACTTGATCAGCATTCACCAGAGAGCACCAGAATCGGCAGGTCCACCATGTGGGCCCCGTTCTTTTCACGAATGATAGTGGGTTTACACTAAGCACAGGATACAGGTGTGAAAGAGTCTATCCTTTCTGGAGCCTCCTGTATTACAGTTTTGGCTTCCTTTGTAAAACTCGGTCCTCAGGTCAGATGCTGCAAACTGCGAATGATAAACCCTGTGTTAACTCATCACCACCTCTGTTCAACGTTTAAGGCTGATTGCTGATGTTAGGGTAAGTGAGGCCAGACAGCAGAGCGATATCCTGGCCCCAGATGCTGCACCATCACTGACATCCCAGTTTTCATTCATCACTTCACTCAGCCTCTCCCTGCAGAGATTCATGCCTGCCATGGACACACATTTAGTGCTTTTTTAGTCTGTGAATATATTAAATTTTACCTCAATCAAATGTTTGCAAAGTTGAGAAAGTCTTAATTAATTTTGATGAATAATTTAAGGTATTTTCCTGATGAAATGCTTCCTACATGCCGGCTGTTGCTGCCCCTGTTAATTTTTTATAACAATAAAATTATAATTTGTTAGTTCAACAGCCATTTTCCCCAAATTTCTCACACTGTAAAGACAAAATAACAAAGGGGAAAAAAGATCAAATTAATTGTTACTATGTATGGTTACAATTATGATGTGATCTGCACAAATAAACAGCTGTATTTATATGAATCAAACAGCTGGTTATTTTTGCCTCAATTTATTCTGAATATATTTAAACACAGATGTGCATTAACCTTCAGACTTCTTTTCCAAACAGAACATTATAGATAAAACTTTGCATTGCTGCATAAAACCGCACACACTCTGCAGCTTGTTCTATTTATAATCCAGCTTTAGGTTAAATGATAAACGTGGATCCAGGTTACAGCTCGTGTTCAGAGTTCAGAGACTGTTTTTGCTGCTCTGAAGTCCTCTGCTCATATAAGGACTGGAGGGACTGGAGCTCCTAACTCTCGGTGATCTGCATGGCAGTCTGTATTAGATGCATGAGCTCGGATTTTAATTTTTACATCCAGCACCTTATTAGACTTTGTAAGACTGACTAAAAAAATAAGCTGCTGATCCTTCCAGTAGCTCCTGAGAGAGCGGCGGCCGATCATGGTCCTTAAACGAGGACTTTTCCACCTGAACACGAAATCCACACGACCTCTGAGGACTTTAAAAGGGCCTCCCATCTCCTGCTGACTTTGGCTTTAATGCACAGTTTTCTTTAGGTAAAACCTTCCAGTAAACACTGATTTCTATTATTTCTTATTACTCAGAGAGTTTTTTATAAACTTATCCAGAGAAAAGCAGCTTGTTCTTTCAATTTGTGTTCAATGCCTGGCAGAAGAGAGTAGATTTATCCACCAGTCTGATTTTTATTCAAAATATTTTATTTTGCTTTTGAATTAATTTCAATCTCCCTCTGCAGAGGAGGGCAAGGAAAGTATGAAGTCAAAAATAAGGATGCAGGAGTCGATATTTGGTAATAGCTACGTCAGCAAATGTGCGGTGCTAGCAGCAGAGCTAGCAGCAGAGCTAGCAGCGCCTGGAGGAAGCTTACGGGAAAGGTGGAGCAGTCTGGAGATGTTTCATGCTGCTACATCAAATCTTTTCTTTATATGTTTGTAAAAGTTTATGACCAAGCTGTCCTCCATGGACGGTGATGCTAGCAGCCTGTTAGCTCGCTCGCTCTCTTTATGTTTGTTAAAAATACCCTGGAAAGTTTTTTTTTAATTTTATTATTGTAGTAAAATAATGGGTTTTTATCAACTCCCTTAATGTTATTTAATTCCCCTTTCATTCTGTGTGTGAGGAGGTGCACACACAGTGAGACTGAGCAGGGAAAGGAAACTAACGAGGCAGAATAAAGACTCTCACACTGAGCTGAAATTAAACGAGCGCAAATACAGTAGGTGATTTTTCATTGTATTTATCTTGATGGAAGAAATTCAATTCAACAAATTTATTTTGTAAGATGAATTTTTTTGTCGAATTTTATTTTGAAAAGTTAGAAAAGTAATATTTAAGTCAAGCCTGATGGTTCCTTACACATACAGAGGAATACAGGAAGAGAGCGTTTTCATCTAACGTCTAACTGGATGGAAACGCTCGTGCTCGGTATCAACAGATACTCAAAGTAAAAGTACTGGAGCTGGAAATGATGGATTGCTGTAAACATGAATCAGTGACTGGAATAAAACATCAGGACTCACAACACCTTCCTGTAGGTTCATTTTTGTATTGGCTGTGCTGGCGGTCAGGGATTCCTCTGCTTATGTTATGTTCTGATTTTACTGAATTGTGCCTGTTTGGGGTGGTTTTCTCACATAGATGAGGCTGGAGAAGTATCTCTCGCGCAGGTTGTGAAGGACGGAGGCTTCGTTGAGGAAGGTCAGGGCGGCCATGTCCTCCACTTTGCTGAACTTGGGCGGATTCATCTTCTGGATGTCGTCTTTGTTCACCGTCACCTTCTGACCGTTGGAGAGCTCCACCAGCACCTGCAGAGCAGCGGCAGGAATTCAGCACCAAAAAATTCAACCGCAGATTCACCTTCAAACCGAACAAATGTGCATTAATATTCTGGATCTCCGTGCCTTTAACAGGAAACAACTTTAACATCCTGTGTGTGTAACTGTGTGCAAGCTGATTTGCAACCCAGCTCTGGCCCAGCTGCTCCTGTTCATGCTGTTTCTGACTGAATATCATAGCTATTGTTATTGTTCTGCTTTCCATGTATTCACACCAAATATATATCAACATAGCTGGAAATAACAACCTTCTTTTAACTCTAATAATATAGTCTGGAATAAAGAGACGTCATCAGTACCTGGTCACCCTTCTCCTCTTTGATGCTCGCCGGCTCGAAGCCCTCCCTCTCTGATGGCACCCACACCATCTTCTTGGCCGCCCAGTCGGCCTGGGCCACGCCGCTGTTGCGGAAGTCGTTTTCCAGGAAGAGGTACTTGTTGTCGTCGGTGTCGGCCATGTCTGCGATCGGAGCGGCCTGTGGGTCAGCAGCAGATTCGAAGTATAACGCTGGTGGTTCAGAGGAGGAGGAGCTAACGTCTGAATCGTTGACGGGGACCGGCTCAGCCTCTGATGCAGCAATGGGAGTTGATTTGACCTCTGACCTGTTGACATACGGAAAATGTGAAAAAAAGAAACACTTCTTCACACGTCTGCTTTTTTTAGTTACAGTTGGAGCTGGATCAGGTGACCCTGAACCCTAGTTTAGTTATGCCGCTATAGGCTCAGACTGCTGGATGACTTCCCATGATGCACTGAGCATTTCTTCTCCACCCCTTCGTTTCACTTCCCAGCTGTTTCTGTTTTTATGTCCATTAATTCTTGTCTTCACTTCCAGAGTTTGTGTCTCATCTTTTCAGTGATGGCTTCCCTGCCCTGATCCTGGTTCTGTTTTTCCTGTTAGAAGGGAGTTCTTCCTTCCCACTGTCGCCACGTGCTGCACATTGGGGATTATCTAATTGTTGGGGTCTCTATAATATTGCTGAGTCTTTACCTCACAGCACATGCTTCAAAATCAAGGAAAATGAGTCTTTTTGCTAATTTAATTCCAGCCTGTAACGTTATCAGCTTTTAAAGAATATAATTTACAGTATCGTTTTAAAGTTTGAACCCACAGCTGCAAACACGGAAATTCAGTCAGAAAGCTGGATGAAGATGTTTCTTTGACTGAGCCCAATCTCAAAGTGACGCCTTCATCTGCATCCAGTTTCATCCCAGAGGCTTAAACTGTTTAGTTCATGTAAATTACAATATTTATTTCATACGCGTCTCCTGAGCTCATTATTTTAGTTTTTATATCAGGATGATGAGTAGCTGTCATATTCAGGGTCGAGTAGCAGATTGTGTGGAATCCTGCTTATAAAACTGTAATTAGAGTGAATAATCTTGAATATTGCAGCTAATAAAGGGAGTTTGTTGAGGACCCGTGATCCCTTTAACACCCCTGCCTCACTGCAGAAAGAAAAGCTGTTTGATAGAGAAAAATTAATTTCAGCCATCTAAACTTCTAAACAGCGATTCCGTGGCTCGCAACTTGCTCGTTTTTTGGGATTTTCTTAAGAAAATTCCTCCTCCGGGTTTCATTATGGCGATCCACCCTGCCAGCACTGCAGATAATTATGTTTATCACACAAGATTAACTGCTTTTATTGATCAATATTTCATATTTTGTGAGTAAAAAGGCCCAATTTTTAAAGAAAAAAGACCTTGTTGGAGGTCTTTTTTCTTTACTGAGTAATGTTGGAGTATTCTTTTTAAATAATCCCTCTGATTATTTCATGTCTTTACTGAAGCGCACAAATGCACAAATTCTTAAATTTTCTGGACTTCACATTAAAGCTGCACTCATGCCTTCATCACATCCCAATTTAAACCCCAAACCAGGCTGGAGCAGAATCGCCCATCAGAGGAGGACAAATAAACGCCACTTTCTGCCAGATTTCTGAAACCTCCTCAGAGGTGATGAAGACACCGAGCATCAGTAAAACAGACTCATCAGCTCATTTTTCACTTCCTCCTTCTGTGCCTCAGACTGCTGCCTTTGCATCTCACAGCTCATTTACATTCACTTTCAGAAAACTGTCCAACAGATTACAGCCGATAAATAAACGCCACATTTCCCTAAGTTTGCATACAGCCACTTACTCACTTATCCTTGTCTGTGCCTCTGCGTGCAGGTCACAAGGCTGCTTTGACCTCCCATTGAACAGCAGGCAATAAAACATGAAAAGCAGCACACAGATAACCCCGAGTATCAAACAAGAGAGCTGCCATGCTGGAATGCCCATGTTTGGCTAACCCTTTGCTCCTGGTAGCTTGGTAGCCCAAAGAGGGATGCTAGGGACTTAGCAGGCATACTACCTTATAAGGTGCAGCTCATGTGTCCAGCCAAGCTTACCGTTTACACCAAAATGGTGACATGTCATGGGGAGCATCCATGTGTGGCCGCCGGCACGCAGACGACACAGAGCAGGTGTGTGGGCAGAAATCAGCATCCAGCATCTCTGATGAAGATTTCTGACACTTTTTACAGTTTAAACTGAACACCATTATTATTTATGATGAATTCAAGCTTCAGGGTAATGCAGAAGGATGGTGGTTTTTGATTACACTTCATAAAATAGAAAATTTCTTCTCATTTTTGTCTTTAAAATGACACAAAAATGGCTTCTGTCTCCCAACAGGCCACCTGTTAGTGATTCTCCTCCTCGATATTCTTTATTTCTGCAGGTTTAGATGCACTCATGGTGGTGATTCATTACTTCCAGCATGGCAGGAGGTGTAGGTTGGTATTAAAGCCGTAGGAGTAAAATTAAAGTGTCGTACTCACTGTTCAGGGCTTCAGTCCTCAGTGCAGGAGGCAGGCTGAGCTCCAGGGAAGTGCAACTCTCATGTCAGGTAAATGAAGTGATGTGATGATGGTGATGAGGATGATGATGTCGCCCTTCTTCCACCCTGGCATTTAAATCAGCCGCGACACCTGGGGGTGGAGCAGCTGGGCGCGACCCGCCTCCTTTCCAAAGTTAGCAGCGGGTCTCCATCCAGCCAATCAAATGAGGTTTAGTCAGTCTGCCTTCAAATTAAGAGCCCACAGTTGTTCTGGCTGAGTGTGACTGCATGTATCTGCTAAAATAGAGAGTGTTATTAGACAGAAGTGCTGGAAAATATCCAAAACTCCAGGACTTTCCAGGACCTCCATGCATTAATTCCTGCATATTGTAAATTAAGTTAGTAAAACTAACAATATGGAAAGTATATGTAACTAATAATCAATGTTAGAAAATATTAAGTGCAATGTCCCAGTGTCTGCTGTTCAAACTTTTGCATTTCCTACTTTGTTACAGGCTTCTTTTACATGGACTGTATATAAAAGATGGACAGAGCCACCACGACGTCGCTCATTACTTCTGAACTCCTCCAAGTCAGTTTCTGAAAGTCATAAACGACCACATTTGGAGGAGAAGGTGGCGTGCTAAGTTATCAGGTAATCTATGCTGTAAACAGG
>VUQJ01012180.1:37080-47568 GCA_015108635.1 Andinoacara biseriatus
CTCCTCGGGCCACATCTGCACCTCACACCTCAGAGAGCAACAACAAAACTGAACACTGGAGTCTCCAGAGCAGCAGGAGGCTGTTAATGTGCGGTTGCATCAGGAGCTGGTGCTTTATGTTCTTTGTGTTATGTAACTGGAGGCATAGAAAAAGGGTCATACAAAGAGGGAAAGTGTATTTATTTTGTATGCAGATAAAACGAAAATGCAGAAATTCTGCAGTCAAGGAAGACAGAAAATTTATATATAAAGATAAAAGTAGCAACTTTTTAAAAAACAGCATCTATTACAACATCCGGTCGATCCAGAACGACAATAGTTTCAGGACGAAAGGAAATGAGGATTTTGAGGTTGTGGCTCCCAAGTTGTTTAACTCGCTTCCACTGGATTTAAGATCTGTGGATACATTTTTAAAAATGTTTGCCTTCAGTGTTTCTCCGGTCTTTACTTTGTTTGTGTATATACAGAGAACATAAAGCAACACTTTGAAAATACATCAGATCCCAATGGGGGGAAAAAAAATCATGCTGCACATCTATGGACTGGATAATGTGTTGGGAACAAAAGGATACCACATTGTTTGATGGAAATGAAAAGTATCAGGCTACAGAGGCTGAATTCAAAGCCTGAAAATCAAAGTGAAAAAAAGATGCAGCAGGCTGGAACATTTTTTGCCCAAATTTCATTGAAGCAACTCAAAATAGTACTCAGTGCTTTATGTTGCCCGCACATGCTTGTATCCATGCCTGACAACATCAGGGCTCCTAATGAGACCGTGGATGGTGTCCCGGAGGATCTCCTCCCAGATCTGGACCAGGGCATCACTGAGCTCCTGGACAGTCTGAGGTTGGACCGAAACATAAAGTCCTAGAGGTGTTCGATCTAGGTCAGGTGAGAGTGGGGGCCACTCACTGGTATCAACTCTTTCATCCTTCAGGAACTGCCTGCATACTCTCACCACATGAGGCCGGGCATTGTTGTGCATCAGGAGGAACCCAGGACCCCCTGCACCAGTGTAGGGTCTGATGGCAGTCAGGGTGTTGTTGCCCAGCCTGTACAGGTCTGTTCTCCCCTCCATGGATATGCCTCCCCAGACCATCACAGACCCACCACCAAACCTGCCATGCTGAATGTTACAGGCACCATGACGTCCTCATGACTATTTCACATCTGTCACATGTGCTCAGGGCGAACCTGCTCTCATCTGTGAAAAGGCCGTCCTCATGGAGTCTGTTTCTGATTGTTTGGTCAGAGACAGTCACATCAGTGGCTGCTGGAGGTCATTGTGTAGCTCTGCAGTGCTCACCCTGTTCCTCAGCAGATACCGGCCCCTCTGATGGGTTAAGGACCTTCTACGGCCCTGTCCAGCTCTCCTGGAGTAACTGTCTGTCTCCTGGAATCTCCCCTATTACTAGGTTTTCTATTACTTCCTTCTTCTTCTTTCTGCTGAGATTATTACCTAGTTGAGTTCACCTGTGCCTTGTTGTCCTTCCTCCTGGCATGTATTTAGTCCATGTCTGTGGGGAAGAAACGCTCAAGAACTTTGATTGATTTTTACATGCTTCTTTATATCTGACTGGACAAAGGAAAATTAATCTCTGTGATATTAATAAAAAAATCAGATTAATCTACTGAACGCACACCAAAGAGACTGATTGCTACACACGCACAAACACAAAAACACTGAACCAGACATTCATTTTAATCACAGCTCCATTGTTGAAGTGACGGTTCGGGAATGAAGCGCTCGTTTCCTCCTTATTATTTCCTGTGTGTCTCTGAGTGGTGGAGATGTCAGAAACAGGTGATTGCACTGATCAGTATTGATTACACCACACTATTGATTAAATAAGCACCCGCCAGTTTCACAGACTGCCTATTTTAAACAAGCAAACCTCCTAACAGCTACATTTGCTGCATTCATGCGGAGTGTGAGTAAATGAGAGCAAATGTTTGTCTGAGAGTGAAGCTGTACAGAGATCAGCCCGTTTAGTTAATTAGTCGAATCAAAACACCATTTTAAGTTAATAGCTCAGCAGCTTCCTACTGAGGAAGAAGAGGATACACACAGCAAAACAGTCCTTTAATAACTTTTCTTCGATCCAGGAGGCAGAGACAAAGAGTTAATAAGACTCCAGTAAATAAAATGCCTCCAAGCTTTTAGACATTTTTAATAAAAAGCGAGTAAATGTTAAGGGTGGAGCAGATACAGACTGTGTTGTAGCTCCATGATTTTATCAGTGTATTTGTTGGATTACATATTATTGGTCGTTTTCCTCTCGGTAATGGAGGCTCGGCAGCCATGTTTTCAGCAGGTTATTAAATCCCCTTATTGGGGAAACATCTTACGAATTGGCAATAATGAAAATTATTTACAAAATTACTTTTGTTTTATTCAACATCGAGCCCATAAAGTCATCAGACAGGCATTTATTGATGGCACACAGAAACAGAGCCAAGTGCCCTGGGATTGCCCCCTGGTGGCCATTAAAAAGAATGCATGTCTACACAGATAGTCTAAGACACTTCCTTGTTGGCTTTTGCATTCTTTCTACTGTGCACCAGTCGGCATGTGTCTGTGTCTGTGCATTGCACCAGTACAGTTGATTTCTGCAGCTTTCAGCATAGCTGCTGTTAACAGGCCACCCTCTCATCCATGTAGGCTCACTTCTGCCTCCATTATACCGACAAGCCAAAACACCAACAATACTGCTTTAAAATGTGGAGTCCAGAATGACATCAGGGTGGTTATGTCCAGCTATTCTGTACAGTTTGGGGATTTTAATGGCTAATTTAATGTAAAAATGTAATAAAATGACTCGACCAGAACACAAGAATACTGACAAAATACAAATAATCTGCTTTTTGCCTCAAGAGATGAGATTATCTGATTGTTTGAGGCACTGAAGACGGAAAGAAAAAAGCAGCTAACTGTGTAGCTCTGCCTGAAGATACTGTGTGTGTGTGTGTGTGTGTGTGTGTGTGTTATGTAAGCCCATGGGCTGGAAACAGCAGGATTGTTTTGGCTGAGTTTTTGGAGCCGACATAATCCAAACACAACCTCTAAAGCTGCCTGAGTGAAAACTGCTGGTTTGTGGAAGGTCATGAGTCTCTGTGCGCTGATGTGCTGGTTAAAGAAATGAATGCATTTACTTGTTTATATTTATGTGTTAACTTTTAATCAAGCATTTAGCATATTGCATCATATATAATCTGGAAATAAAATATGTGAATTTGTGTCATGTGGATCGTTTTTATGTCCATGTTTAATACAAGGAGACATTAAGATCTGAATTTTTAGACCTTCAGCTGTTGATTTCTTTTATATTTCCTTACGTAATAGCAGCCTGTTCCTGTGCACTCTAATGATTAATTCAAGGGAGCAAATTAAATAATATGAGGGCAAATTTACTAATCTGAGTGCATGAAATCCCGAGTTCCAATTTTAAAAACTAATTAGCATTATTACCTTAGCGGTTTTGGTTTGTTCTGCCGTGCTGACCTGCATTTATGGATTTCTCTCCCTCACATATCTTACAGACATGTTGATTAGTCTCACTTTGATCCATAACATCTGATGTGATGAATGAACTCCATGAGGCGTGATGGCCGGCAGATATGCAGAGAGGGAGGATTAGCTGGATAAATGGAGTCTTGGAGAGAGAGCGAGAGATTGTTAACTTCCCAGTTAGACGGATATTGAAAGAAGCAGGTAAGCTCCAGCTTCTTATTAGCACTATTTATGTGTGGCACATATATTATGGCTCACTTATACTGAGTAAAGATAGGACGCCAGTTCAGACTATAAAACCATGATCACCCTGAGGCTGAGCATGCAGCTCCTTTAAAGTCTGGGCAACCACGTTTGAACACAAGGTGATTGCACAAGTCACCTAGTGGGAAGCAACCTGTCTCCAAGCAGTTGTAGTCTGATTGAGCCAGTCTGTGCCAATGAGCGCAACTCCTCTGCTTAAATCAGCTGGTTGCCAACTGGTTGCATGCTGGTTATATTCCTACTGTATGTCAAAGCAATGTTGAGTTGCTGAGTGCCTGTGTCATTTTGCAGGTAAATTGCTGTCCTGCAGCAACTACGTCACTATTTGTGGAGGCATTTCTGAATTTCTGTCTCAAATCTATAAGGTTCAGACCCTGAATATCAGTTGTTACTGTGATTTTTTTTGTTAACAGCAACTGATTTGCGATTTTCACCAATTTATCAATTATTCACTGGCTTATCATTTACACATTGAAAGTAATTGCCAATTTGACCCCATTCAGTTACAAACTGATAGCAGACTGACCGTCTCATTGCTGTTTCTTAATTGCAGTCTTGATGCAACAAAGTGGCTTCGAAGACGACGACTGACTGCAAGTAGTTGCAAACCAGGTCCCTGTCTTTGAAGCAACCATTTCAAAGTCAGCAATATCACAGGTTCGTTGTACAATGGTTCCAATAATTTTGGTTGTGCTGCAGTCTCCAACCACCGTTTTCCCTTGATATCCTTGAAATTATTTGTAATAAGTGTTATTAGTAAAAATAATTGTGCTGAACTGCATTCATTCACAAGTGAAACAAAGCACATTTTTCAGAGTCAGGTGACCACAGCTGGGACCTATCACTGAAGACGAGACAAAGGAAGTAGAACTAAATGCAAACCATGAAAGACACAAGACTATCAAAATAAGATAAACACTACAGAGACGAGACTGACTTAATGCAGGAGACCAAAGGACAAAACACAGCAAGACCAGCATTGAATGAAAGTACAAAAGGGAATTAATAAAAATTCCAAAACAAAAGTAACAAAAGGCCAGAAACAGAACACCCAGGATGGACAGGAGACTCCGGGTGCACCGGCAACTGAGGCTGCTCGACAGGGCAGGGATCCGACGCCTCCTCCGA
Organism: Andinoacara biseriatus; assembly: GCA_015108635.1. NCBI lineage: Eukaryota > Metazoa > Chordata > Actinopteri > Cichliformes > Cichlidae > Andinoacara > Andinoacara biseriatus. Next base: position 41,984 of record VUQJ01012180.1, read on the forward strand.
CGGCTGGAGATGAGCAGCAGAGCCCACTGGTGACTCCTGAGGCTGAAGTTGGGGCTGACTGTCCTCACCCTGGGAACAGGAACGAGTGCAGGGTGGAGAGTCCCTGGGGAGACCCAGGTTGGAGCTGCACAACTAAGAGTCTTTGGAGGGGTTGGCACTGCTACACCACACACAGGACCACAGCACATTTTAACATTAGAGTCTGTGGGGAAGGACTCAAGGAACTGCAGTTTGGGGTGTTTCTTCATTGGCTTCATTCTTCAATGGAAGGTTCTGCTTTAAGAAAGAAGCTAAGTAAGATGCACACATACACACATACATACATACACACATACATACATACGTAAGTGAAAAAGAGTGGTCAGACTGAAGCCTCAGCTCTCAAGAAAAACTGTGTGAGACTGGGTGGCTTAAATGTAAAGAGAGGATTTAATGTTAACATCAGCTCCACATTCAGCATCATAAACACAATGAGTCCTGGACACGACCTGTAAAAAGTGCAACGTGTAGTATTTCATATTAATCTGACTCAGGCCAAAAATAATCGTAATCTCTGCTGCTTCCTGTGCTCAGGCAAACTTTTCCTGATTTCCCACAGTCTCTGTGAAGTCTCTCTCTAAATGTTTCTGCATTTTTCTGCAGAAGACATTAGTTGGGACATGCCAGGGCTCAAAAAGAACCATGTTTTGGAGCATGTTTGACCGGCTGGCAGTCTCTCTTGCCTGGGAGATTCTCCAGGGACTGATTTGACCTGGAAAATCAAGGATCCAGAGATACAGAGCCAGTGTGTTAATCTAATAGCATATCTAATGGAGGCATGTTCACTACTGCCCTGCAATACTGGCCAAAAAAAAAAAAAGAAGTGGCCTGGATGATGTAGTTCGATGGTTTCTCTTCTTTTAACGCAGGAAGAAAAAATAAAGTTAACATATTGTGTTTTGTATATTAATGTGGGCCTATTCTGCTCATAGGACCCTACTACAGTAGCTTTGTATGATTGACAGCTCAGAATAATCATTATCAGTCTTAGAATGAACCCTGCAGAAATAGGTCTTTAAAGCAAAGGTTTGAACACTGGATGGGTGGGGCTTTGGTCTCTGGATTACCCCCTCTCTTTGACCTTAACCTTGGCTAACGACTTATCAATCACAAGTCATTATCCAATGAGCAGGCGGTTTCACAGTCAGACCTGCCCCTTCTTATCACATTTGTTCAAACACCAACAGGTGAAACCACTTTAGGTACGTCCATCTTTTATACCGTCTGTGGTGTAAACTGTGTCCCCAGCCCAGCGGCCAGAGCGAAGGCAGTGGTGAGCACCATTAGCACCATCTTGCAGCGGCGATCACTTTAAAATCTCTTTGGGATGGTTTCCAACTTTGCTTTGTGTTTGTACTTACTGTAACCCTGAGGCTACAGCCCCACACACCGGCACAAATCCCCATCCTAATCCGGACAAACACACAACCTTTCTTTTAGTGTTTAACTGTAACCGTGTGATGATGCGTTTCAGACCATGATACAAAGTAACACGCAAGTAATGTACTGAATCACTTTCTCTGTGGAGTCAGGACCTGGTAAAGACAATGTTAAGACAAGAAAGTCACAAAGTGTTTGAATTTTTAAAATATTTTAATGACTATTTGAATATTTAAAAATCATGACCATCCTTACTACACAGCAATCACACTCCAACAAACTGGACTCAGGGCAGCAAACGTGCCCGAGCGCAGAAGTACACCGTAACTCGGTCTGGTGTGACAAGTAGCGTATGTGGCTAATGTTAGCTAAAGTTAGATATTGCTGTTCTGCTGCAGTGACCCTGAGGTGCAAAACACACATAAAACAACCTTTCACTTTATGGAAAAAGATAGGGACGTTTCTTGGAAGAGAACATGGGAATATTTCAACAAAGGACATCCAGAATTAGGACTTCATGACTGGACTGTGAGCTGTGGTTAAATTATTGTTACTGTTGAACAACCCAAGAACAATCGTTACTCTGTTTATACTTTGCTTTTTCGTGTGTTTCCATGGTGGACTTGGCACATGTCAGTCTCGTATCCTGAGCTCTAACTTCCATACTAAGAATGATATGGAAAAAGGAAATGACAAAAATAAATGTTGGTTCCTACATTTGAGAATTGCCTACCATATTTGATATGATGCAACCACCAGTCATGAGGGCAAAATATGTTCTCTGGTTGGCAAGAGGTTCCTGAAGGTTGGTGGTTGCAGGTTGCAACTGTAGATGACTGGAAGCTGGAGGCATTTTCAGCCATGGCTTCCAGGACTGAAGACAGTGAGTCTGCTGTTGGCAACTCAGAGTCTTAATCTGAAGCAAGAGTCTTTAAGTTCTGGAAATCGAGTGGCTCAAATTTTTTGGTCATTTTGGGAAAAATCATGGTTCAAGAACCAATCTTGACAGGCTCCTCTTCTTTGACTCGATCTCAGGTAGCTTCCTCGCCCTCTTGGACAAGATGGAATTCGCATCTTTGACCATCTCCGTCAGGAAGGACACTTTATCCTCAAAAGCAAAGGGGTTGTTTGTCTACAGGTTAATTATTTCATGACATTTTTAAAATTCTCCCTCAAGCAAGAATGTTTTTATGAAGGAACAACAGGGATAATATAAAACAACTGTTGTACACAAAAACGTCTTGCTAGAAAGTCCAAGAAGGACGTCCGGGTGACATTCAAGAGCTGCCGATGACGTAATACCGGCGACAGTTACTCAGCATCGAAATGTTTGCTGGGATTTGACATAAATAAAAACAAGAAACCTCAATGAAAATATTTTCTGAAATATTAAACGTGTTTTGCACTTGAGGGCCACTGTAATTTTGTAATTTCCACTTCTGACTACAGGGGTCGCTGTTCTTCAACATTCTTTTGATGAAGAACGGCCCGTTTTTGTATTTGACAGTTTTTAATTTTTCAAAACTGTGACGATGTATTGATGTGAACATACTACACACAGCACCTCAAAATAAGCAGGAGAAAGCCAACTTTACAGCCACGGTCTGTTTCGCACACTTTACACTAGTTTTCACTTCACACACAGAGAGAACATTTTTATTCTTTGTGTAATCCGCGTATACTTTGTAAGTCTTTTGATTTCTTCAAAAAGAAAATAAGTTCCGCCTTCACCTTCAGTCACAGTGTCCAGGTTCACACGTGAAGGTGGAGTTCGTCTCATCGTCTCATTGTGTGCCCACACAACCCCCTCATTCCGATGTGCAACTCAGCACTGCTCCTCTCCCAGTGAGTCCGTGTTCTCCCCCAAGTCTATTGAGGCTGATGCTGCTCTCATCTTCCCACGTCCTGGCCCAGGACCTGGACCCGGTCCAGGACCTGGGCCAGGACCCGGGCCGGGCCCCCCGACAACAAGCCCGGCTCTGGTGCTGCTGTGGCCGGGATAGACCTCCACGGTGCTGGAGATGGACTGGAGGGAGCGATCCCGGAAGTAGTGGAAAGCCTCCTGGTCCAGGTAGTTCTGCTCCTCGCGGAGGCCCTGCTCGAAGAGCTTCCGCTTGTGTCTGAACTCGATCACCGTCTTAGTGTAGGAGTTGAGGGTGGTGACGGAGGCGGCCATGCAGCAGGTGAAGGAACCCCACGCCATGCTGGTCGGAAAAAGAGAGAAGAAAATCCATAAGTATGAAAATATAATTGGAAAAAAAAACAAGTTATAATTTTTCCTTGAAAATAGAAACTGGTAACTCTTTAGTCTGGATGGTCACAGTAAATGAGGAGTCAGATATCCAGACGTGCAAAGAAAGGCATTGTTGCTGCATCCTGGTCAGATGTCTGAACCGCCTGAATTGGCTCTTTTTTTAATCATTTCAGCTCATTTCTGCCGCTTATATCCTTGATCTCATTCTTTAAGTGCCTCGAGGCGACTGTTTGTCGTGATTTAAATAAAACTGAATTAAAGTCTTTCAGTCACCAGCTCGAGCTTGTGACTACAGGTGAGAACAGGAACATAGATCAATCAGATTGGAACCAATCAGTCTCCCTCTTACCCTTAATTGTGACCAACTGAACTTAAACTCCTCCACTTGAAGCAGCAACTCATTCCCAACCCAGAGCGGGCACTCCACCCTTTTATGTCTGAGAACAACAGAGATCTTATATCAGCAAAATTCTTGAATTCTCATCAGAAAAGTTAAATACTCTTAGCTGTCAGTTCTAGACAGAAAATCGCTGCAGGAATGATCAAAGTTTGAAACTTTGGAGACCAAACATCCAGACGCTCTTTGTTAGGATCGTTTTGGACAATGTCGGTAAAGGACACGAGTATCAGCATCACCGTCCTGCTGTAAACACTGTACAGCACTCTGAGACTGAACTACTCAAGAGAAACATCTTTGGAGATCCAGTGAATATTCTGAGCTCTTCATCCTCCACCGTACTAATGTTATCAGGATGGCCAGTGATGTGCTGCTACCTGAGAAAGTGTGCTGACTCTGGAGTGCACGAGTGTGAGTAAATAGCTCCTGTGTGGAAAAACCAAATGCCACAAAAAGACAGAGTAAAGGTCCCTAAACATGCCGAGCAAGAAAACCATGAAGGCGAACAACATTAAAACTCGGAGATAAAGCAAAATGACTGAATTCATCACTTTTTATCTCGGGACAACAGGAATCCAACGTGTGATAAATCATCTTTCCTTCCAGGTTATAGGATTATGTTTATAATTGAACCATTATTGTCTCACAGAGGAAGCTGAGAGACTGTTTAAAGCGACAACCCAATATACACCATGAAATTACAGTAATAAATCATCAAGCAGCACCACCACAGTGAAGCATAAAACAAATCACCACAATGTAAAATACACACATTACCCTCAGTCAATGACACCGTTTCTTTATTTCTTTTCTGATATGATGAATATGATGCAGGTTTATTGATTACGTATCAGTTTTATACCTGATTACTGTTAGAGGTACAAAGTTATTATAGTCTAACTAAAACTAAAGTATAAACTAAAACCAGATCCATCCATCCATTCACTTTTTTCCGGGTCGCAGGGGCAGCAGCCCAAGCAGAGAAACCCAGACCTCCCTCTCCCACCTCCTCCAGCTGATCCAAGACATTCCCAGCCAACATGGAAGTCCAACATGGAGTGTTAATTTAGTTTGATTTGTGATTCTCTGCTGAGCGTGTCTGCTCTGTCAGCCCCACACTGCACCTCCACTCCTCTTACATGATAAACTTTTACTCTGCTGTACTGCTCAGTTTGGACTGAAAAACATTTAACAACCACATTAAAGCATTGGGGGAGCTTGCACTGCTTATCACGTTACGCCTCCTTTGAATTTTTTTTTTATGAATCTCTAGAATAGCGAGAGTCAGTAGTTTGGAAATGAAGCCAGTTCTGAGCCGCAGCATCTATTTCTAAATCCAAAATTCAAAGATAAAGAGAATAAATCTCTGCAAAAACACACTTTAAAAACAAAGTTCTTTCCCCTTTCTCCCGCCTTTTTTTCTCTTCTTTTTCTCTTTCAGCCCGTCATTTCTGGAATAACTAAAATATGTATATATACACAACTATAATAAAAAAATAAACATCAACAAAATAA